>OY744614.1:47500193-47554047 GCA_963556255.1 Allolobophora icterica | reverse complement strand
CTCGTGGCGCTTCGGCGTGAAAACTCCGACACAGTATACCAATGCTGTAGTCGGGAGCGCGTCTGAGTAGTAGTAGACTTGAGGAGGCGCTATAGAAATATCCGAAATAAATATGTAAATATTCTAGTTTCTAGAAATCACTCAATTAGCCTACCTTCTTCTGCGCACGTTTCTGCAAAAGCCCTTCCAACTTGCCTGTGAACTACTGCTGGGACCTAAATGACCCATATGTCGATGGGTTTAAGCCAGAACGTCGTATCTAAGTTTTTTAACATTCCGAGATAATCAAGGAAAAGTAAATTTTTCACAGAAAAAGTTGTTTTAACAATTTTTTATTTAGGCAATGAAAATTATTGCTAGCAAAATGCCGACTAATAACAATCCTTTTGTAAATGATTTAAAGCAAGTATTGTTTTGTTTACACGTAACGTGATAATTAGGTGAAATTTGTAAAAGTTTGACAAGATACGCCCTTTTAGCAGACAAAATAAAATAATGAATAATCTCATAATTTCTGTGCAACTTGCACCAAAGTCACTTCCAACATTATATTATAGGATAAAACGACTAATAACTTTAGAATAACCTAAATTATGTAATGATATGCAATTTCTACGAAAGTGAGTAAGTGACAAGCAGTCCGACAGTCAAAGTAAGTATCAATATGCAGGTTCATTTTACTTGCCTTTAGAAATTCCATTTATGCCATAGAGACGTATCTTAGACAAGATGCAACCATCTGGTAGAATTACTAGTTGCACTGTAAATAATAGACGCTGTATGTAGGCCCTATGGACATACATTCTTATGGCATAAATGTGACCCAAAAAATGTGGTGTATCTTCGTGCCAACTAGACTTTAATGGAGACTTGTAGCTACGACCTTCTGTCAGAACCTGCATTGACGTTAGTCAATTCAATTTCTGTCAAAATCTCCATTTTTGAAAAAATCATACATACGACCTTCAGGCTTAAACCCATCGATGTGGGTCCCATCAATTAAATATGGACTCCCAAACGGGCATGCAGGAAGAGCGAGTTCAGTTTCGTTTTCTCTCCCGTGTCCTGTCCTCATTTCCAGTCCGTTCCAAATTTCCTCGTAGAAATTGCATACTGCACCCATACATACGCAGATTTAGACGTTATGTGCCCATGTCTGCAAGGAGATCTGTGGCAACTGCGCTGGTTTTCAGTCGCCTAGATTACTGTAACTCGCTTCTTACTAGTATCAATAAGTCAAACATGCTGAAGGTGCAGAGGGAGTTCAGAACTCTTGGCTAGAGCCATAACTAAGCTTAGTACATCCAAATTTGAACATATTACCTCTGTGTTTAAACCTGTGTATTCGCTTCCTGTTCAGCAACGTATTAGTTTCAAATTGGGGCTCATAGTTTATAAATATTTGAACTCTGGCCAGCTACAATACTTGAAATCAAGTTTTATTCCCCAGACCTATCATTAGTCAACGAGGTCACCAGTTTATCTTTGTCTTGTCATGCCTAAATGAAGAACTGCTCTTGGTGAACGAGATTTTCCGGTTGCTGGACCTACGTTTTGGAACTCACTACGTCTCTGTGTGCTCTGCTCAGTCGCTTGTCATTTCGTTCTCAACTTAAAACTTGCCTCTTTAAAACGCTTATACATGTACACCATAAGCTACCTCTCCCTCTTACGCCCTGATCTTCTGGATATTGACCTAATTACGGCTTAATTTTGATTTGCCATTGGTTAATGCCTTGTGCATTAGACACCGGCGCAATTATAGAAGTTACTAATTACAATTGCAATTACAAGGACGACTCAGTCAGGCTATGACAAAGTGAATCACCTAGCTGAAGACTATTCTGCAAAGATGAAGGTTTGAGCGGTTTCCTATTTATTAGAAAGCAACCTGCAGTCGAATGTTAGTGTTTAATACATAAGTCAGATGTCATTAGCAACGCCCTTTTAAACTGCTCTACAGTTAATAATTTAGTTTCACAAAAGATTGATAATTTGCTTCTCAGTTTAGAAATAGACAATACAATTCAGTTTATGAAAGACTAACATCCAGAATTAATGTAACTAGAATAAGCGAACACATTTTCCTCCCAAATACATTAATAATGCAAAAACAACATAAAAAGGAATAGTCTAATGTAAAGTCTCACAAAATATGCACAGTTCACAGCTCAGTATATTGTCTAGCAAAGGAGAGGTATTGATGTAGAATATAGATAAATTCAATATGAAAGCAGCCAAGTTTTCAAAGAGTGGAACCCAATCTGAAACACTACTTGGACATTACAAAAAAGTTCTACTTTGACGACCTGCAGCAATTTTTTATGCTGTTACAATTAGGTGGAGAACTGAACACTTTCGAAATGTGGTGCCTACAAAAAGGATCTTCTACTGTAATACATTAGATCAGATTGATTATTTCAAACTATTTTGTAATTAAAGTGAAATTCTGCAAGTTTTTGCATAATATATGTATCTTGGCACTTCTATAGCACATTTTTTAAAATCTCAAGTCACAATTAAGTGTTTTAATCTTTCTCCAGTCTCTGACGATAGGCATAACAATTCAGTATAGGTCAATAAATAATTCGTCAGGTGGACACAAGTGATGGCTGGAACAATGATCAAGAAATTCCTTCTCCAATTCTAGCATTTCATCACATATACCACATCCAAAAGATTTCGCCACAAACGGTTTAACATCCTCAGTTGATTCGAACTTATTAAGATATCCTTCATGACTGATTTTCACAAAAGGACTTCTAATTTCATTAGAATCATCATGCATGTTTCTTGACAAACGTTCACTTGGTTTATCATTAACACCTGGACTACCAAACATAAAGTATTGGTCAGATAGCTTAACAACTACTTCACTTTTTATATTAAGATCCTGTGGCTGTGCTCTTGCATGGAGTTTGAAGTGATTGGTTGAAGAACCGCTCTTGTTATCAGGATTCTCACACATTTGCTGCTCTTCACTTGTCAGAGTTATTCTGTGTTGCTTTAGATTTCCAAGTTGTGTGAATCTTTTATGACAAACCTCACTTACGTATAGTTCCTTTCCAGTATGGATTCTTATGTGCCTTTTCAGATGGCTAACTACAGAAAATGATTTTTGACATAACTGACATTTGTATGGTTTCTCTCCAGTGTGGGTTCTCATGTGATCCTTCAGATGGCAACCTTGAGTAAATGATTTCTGACATAGCTGACATTTCTGTGGCTTCTTTGCAGTATGGATTCTCATGTGATCCTTCAGATTATAGCCTTCAGCAAATGATTTCCGACATAACTGACATTTGTATGGTTTCTCTCCGTTATGGGTTCTCATGTGATTTTTCAGATTATTGTTTTGAGAAAATGATTGCTGACATAAATCGCATTTGTATCGTTTTACTCCAGTATGGGTTCTTACATGTCTTTCCAGATGAT
The DNA here is from genome assembly GCA_963556255.1 of Allolobophora icterica. Classification (NCBI taxonomy): domain Eukaryota; kingdom Metazoa; phylum Annelida; class Clitellata; order Crassiclitellata; family Lumbricidae; genus Allolobophora; species Allolobophora icterica. The sequence goes on along the minus strand of OY744614.1, from coordinate 47,550,612 downwards.
CACTTCCAGAAAATGATTTTGGACATAACAGACATTTGTATGGTTTCTCTCCAGTATGGGTTCTTATGTGTCTTTCCAGATGACCACTTCCAGAAAATGATTTTGGACATAACAGACATTTGTGTGGTTTCTCTCCAGTATGGATTTTCATGTGTCCATGCAGAATACTGGCTTGACCAAATGATTTCTGACATAGCTGGCACAATTATTTCAAACTATTTTGTAATTAAAGTGAAATTCAGCAAGTTTTTCCATAACATATGTATCTTGGCACTTCTATAGCACATTTTTTAAATTTCAAGTCACAATTAAGTGTTTCAATCTTTCTCCAGTCTCTAACGATAGGCATAACAATTCAGTATAGGTCAATAAATAATTCGTCAGGTGGACACAAGTGATGGCTGGAACAATGCTCTAGAAATTCCTTCTCTAATTCTAGCATTTCATCACATATACCACATCCAAAAGATTTCGCCAGAAACGGTTTAACATCCTCAGTTGATTCGAACTTGTTAATATTAAAATATCCTTCATGACTGATTTTCACAAAAGGACTTCTAATTTCATTAGAATCATCATGCATGTTTCTTGACAAACGTTCACTTGGTTTATCATTAACACCTGGACTACCAAACATAAAGTATTGGTCAGATAGCTTAACAACTACTTCACTTTTTATATTAAGATCCTGTGGCTGTGCTCTTGCATGGAGTTTGAACCGATTGGTTGAAGAACCGCTCTTGCTATCAGGATTCTCACACATTCGCTGCTTTTCACTTGTCAGAGTTATTCTGTGTTGCTTTAGATTTCCAAGTTGTGTGAATCTTTTATGACAAACCTCACTTACGTATAGTTCCTTTCCAGTATGGATTCTTATGTGCCTTTTCAGATGGCTAACTACAGAAAATGATTTTTGACATAACTGACATTTGTATGGTTTCTCTCCAGTGTGGGTTCTCATGTGATCCTTCAGATGGCAACCTTGAGTAAATGATTTCTGACATAGCTGACATTTCTGTGGCTTCTTTGCAGTATGGATTCTCATGTGATCCTTCAGATTATAGCCTTCAGCAAATGATTTCCGACATAACTGACATTTGTATGGTTTCTCTCCGTTATGGGTTCTCATGTGATTTTTCAGATTATTGTTTTGAGAAAATGATTGCTGACATAAATCGCATTTGTATCGTTTTTCTCCAGTATGGGTTCTTACGTGTCTTTCCAGATGATCACTTCCAGAAAATGATTTTGGACATAACAAACATTTGTATGGTTTATCTCCAGTATGGGTTCGTACGTGTCTTTCCAGATGACCACTTCCAGAAAATGATTTTGGACATAACAGACATTTGTGTGGTTTCTCTCCAGTATGGATTTTCATGTGTCCGTGCAGAATACTGGCTTGACCAAATGATTTCTGACATAGCTGGCACCTGTATGGCTTCTCACCAGTATGAATTCTCATGTGATTCTTCAGATAGCCTTTAACAAATGATTTCTCACATAACTGACATTTGTATGTTTTCTCTCCAGTATGGATTTTCATATGATTCTTCAGAGTACCGCCTTGAGCAAATGATTGCTGACATAACTTGCATTTGTATGGTTTTTCTCCAGTATGGGTTCTCAGGTGCTTTTTCAGATTACTACGACCAGAAAACGATTTTGGACATAAATGACATTTGCATGGTTTCTCTCCAGTATGGGTTCTCATGTGCGTGTTCAGATAACGATCATGGGCAAATGATTTCTGACATAACTGGCACCTGTATGGTTTCTCGCCAGAATGATTTCTCATGTGCGCCTTCAAGCCACCTATTCTAGTAAATGATTTCCCACATAACTGACATTTGCACTGAGAATCTCCAGTACTGTCCTCCGTAGAAGCTGTCGGATTTTCACCTAGAGCACAAGATTCCTCAAATACTTGACGTTTATGGGGTTTTTCGCCAAACTTGCTTCTTGTGTAGTCCTCCAAATCACCAGAATGTGCAAATGATTCTTTACATAATTTGGACTTGAAAGTCTTTTCTTCAGCACAAGTTGTGGTATTCATTTGAAAGCAATGGCTTGCGTAGATACTTTCTGCCAAGGTTGAAGCATGTGCAACTTTCACCTGTGATAACTTTCCCAGCACCAGCAATCTGCTGTTTCTGACAATTACGATGCCTTCAATTAGCGTTTTAGATGTTTAACGTGTTAATTATTCCTTTTGGATGAAGTAAGAAAGTAGTCATGCAGAAAAACAACTACATTTTGTGACTAATAATGAAGCCATCCAATTTCGGTTGAATATCAAACCCTTATACTGTACTTTGGTAGAACTTTACGTTAACTGATGATGAAATAGTTGACAGTAATTAAAGTTGTAGGCAAATCATTCTACTGTAATGTTCTTTTCTTGCAAATCCATTTTGAAGTTCTCAAAGAATGTTGTTCGTCTTCGTGCACTTGCAAAAATTAAGAACAGCAACATCTGAGTGTCAATTGTTTTATTTTTTTTTTATTATTTAACTGTTGTTCATAAAAGAAGGCTGGTTGCTATTACATTAAGGGCAGAATATTTCCATCCACAGTTGAATGAATAGTTAGTGCAAGCAGAGGCGTCACCCCCCCCCCCGAAGTCATTGGAGCAACTTCCCTCTCATTCCTCCTCCTCCTTCCCTCCCAAATAATGATGGAACATACACTAACAGATCCCCATAGGCGTAATTTGTGGGGGGTACGAGGGGTACCAGTACCCCCCACTTTTTGGACTGGGGGGTACTGTACCCCCCACTTTTTAAACAATGCCAATCAATATTTTATTATTGTGCCTTCTCAGAGAACGCACTCACCACCAAAGTACGAAAATACTTAGATACACAGGTAAATCTAGAGCCAAAATTAATGAGAATACTGGCAGGGAATATGTTGAAAATGGGCACCATGCGAAAAGCTAAAGTGGAGAAGAAATTGGTACCCCCCACTTTTTAGACCAAAGTTTTGGTACCCCCCACTTTTTAGACTAAAGTTACGCCCCTGCAGATCCCCCTCATTTTTTAGATGGCGCATTTGCTCCAAGGTTTCTATGTGGTTCAAAGTGTCAGTGGCAAGGCACACTTTCAGTAATTCTTATCCTTTTTTTAACCCAAGTGCTTAATCCCCACAAATGATGTTATAGTCATGACGGCATGACACTGAGTCTATAGATATCTCGTGAGCTAATGTCCTCAATTAAAGACTTTCAACAGTCAACGTCTAAGGAAGAAAACGTTAAGCCAGAACTATTATATTAGCATCACTCTGAATTATCAAGTTTTGAATTTAAATGTGCTAATGGACTATAAGAAAAAATAATACAAACAAAAGTGAAAAATTCTTACTAGTTTAAGCATTAGAAATCGAATTTCTCCTCAATCTATCTCACGCTTTCATTGTACAAAATGGCGAGAGATTACAGCGTGGGACTCGATTGAAATGGAAGCCGATTTTCGAGACCATTCCTGACATCTAGCGAATATTTATCTGTCATAGCAACAAAAAGGCAAGAAAATATTTCTGATTTTCTTCACCATTTGGCACAAATAAAAGAATACTTTGGAAGACAAATGCTGACGTCAGTTTAAACAGTACCTACTTGTCTAGCTTCATCTTGCAAGTCTGCAACTTAAAAAAACCTGTTACACATAATTCTACTGACAGTTTTTTTACTGTTCTCAACTCACTTTGACTAGTTCCGATAAAATTTGACTTGTTGTGAGTGAAGAATTATGCTGGCTTATTTAAACTTCCATTTAACAAGTTATTATTATTATTGTCATCATCGTCATTGTTTATTGTTCTTACATTATTAATATTATTATTATTGTTACTGATACGAAGATATGCCTTAAGGGAAATGCAGGGTTAAATATGGGCTAAAGGAAATATAATAAATCTTGACAAATTTTGCATTTACTTAACAAATCGTAATTCAACTCTGCCACCAGTATATTGGTATTAGACAAACAAATGAAACAGCACCTTAAAGATGCCAACGTTTTTGGCACAAGCAGTAATGCATAGGCCCTAAAGAAAAATATCTTCATAAAACTAAACATACTACCACAGAATAGATAAAGCGTAGCTACGCTTTATCTATTCTGTGCTACTACTGTCAAAGTTGAAAAATCTGTAAATGTAAGTAGGCCTACATGTACACTGTTACAAAATTAAAGACCTTTCAAGACAAAGACTTTGGTCATAGGCTTTTTGACTGAACCACAAACATGACAGCTGCACTAATAACAAAAAATAATAGCCATTCCTGATATTCTGCAGGATACCTTGGGTACAAAACAAAAATCATTACAAATACCAACATCTTCAGTAAATAAATAATAATAATAATTATATTCTGTATTATTTCAAACCAACAGACGCAATAAGATTACATTGAAACATGAAAGTACAATCAATATCTTAATTAAACACACGGTTTGGCAGCCATGGAAGGCGCCGCCCTAGAGGGGGTTTCGGGAGTCAATCCGCGTACCTTATGCTCTCCTGGCCATGAGTGTTACCACTACTCTATCCCCCCTCGCAGAGGCTACATGAAAGCAAAGAATGATAGAACCAGCGGAAAATGAAGAGACTAGAAATAACAGAAAATGTCGTTAAGTCAGCACAAGTGTGCAGATGAATGTAACATACAATCACACAACATGTTAACCATCATAACTTTGCAACCCAGCTTCTCAAAATAAACTCTTAATTTTCTTCCTCTATCATCTTCAAGAATCGTGAAATCAAGCATAAAGTCGCCGATGCTAAGAGCGATAACACACAGGTGCAGAAGGAGTTTGCCTTTAAGTTCTCTTGGAACATATACGGTTGGTTGTCCTGGTGTAGGCCCTAATCATTGTAAATTCATCCAAAACTTTTTGCTTTATCAGCTGCGGAAACTCTGCTGGCAGGGAATTTTTATATTTCCAATCAGCAGCCTTTAAATGCCATGCAAAAACAGGATGTGAAAATACATACAAACAATGCGTCAACTAATGGCAAAAATTATATCAATGCTCCCCTATGTTGTCGGGATTTACGGTATTATTATATAATTAGGTAATCGTAATCGTAATCTCCAAACTTCTAAACCGCCACTCGAAGGCCAGGCGCAGGACATCAGCAATTCACGAGCAAAGGTCAGCCTAATAAAGGCACGTTGTCTTACGTCTTTGGTGGATCGTCCTCGGCACTCGAGTTCGATTCTCTTTTTCATCTTAAAGGATTTTTCTTAATCGGAGCGACTTTTACGGATCAGTAACACTCGCTCGAACGACAACGAACACCTAGTTTCTTATTCAACTTTGACTTGATACGAGCCGCCACACGCTCATACCGGAAACGCAGGAAACGCTTGGTAATTTTCAACCAATAGGCGCGCGTTAGTGCGTCACGTTGACAAAGAACGCATACGTCTTTCAGTGTCGACGTCATCGATTTACGCGTTGGACGCCATTAATTATAATCCAAGCTTAGCTATCGTCTTTTATAAATAAGTCAAATAAAAATGCCTCTTGCAGAAACGTTTCGGATGTGGTGGGTTAGCTGTTTAGTTTTCATATTCGTCCCCGCTTGCATCAAGAGTCTCGCTGCTCTTCTCAACGTCGATAGCGAGTAAGTGTATTTTAGTCGCTTTTTATAATTTCCAAGCATAATCAACATTTACATAGCAGGCGTAACTGTCCAGACTAACAGCGCTGCGAAATTTATTGTAAACTATTAACTTATTACAGATCACTGATAATTAACTGAGTCTGTGCAATAGATCGAAATGTATACCTATTTCAGGCCAAACGAAAACCGTGAGGCATTTCAGTTAAAAGATTCTCCAACCTGCGAATACCCGCATAAATTCAATTTTGAAATTGTAGCTATTATAGGCTTACAAAGGTCTTAATTCCAGTTCCAAATGACGCTGCTCTAATTATGGCGGGTGACGTTTATTAACCGTTGGCCTAGTGGCCTACCAACAAATATATAGTTGTTTAGAATTGTAAATCTTGATTCTATCACATCAAGGCAAGGTCGACTCTGACCAAGAATGTGTCCCAAACCATAGCCTGTTCCCTTGTATCCTCTCGCCTTGATTTTGCAAGTCCTATAGGCAAGATCGGCGAATACGGATAAGTACCTTTAATTGGATGTGGGCAGTAAGAGGTACCGGTAGCCAGTGAAGATGTTCAAACATGAATGTGTAAATATTGGAGAAGCGTGGGAGACGGGCGATTAGTCTGGCAGCTGCGTTGAGAACATATTGTAGAGGGGATCGAGAGACGGACTTTGGGGAGGCCAACAATTAAAGAGGGAGTTGCAGTAATCAATGCGAGAGCAGATGAAGGCATGGACAATGGAGGTAAAGACTGGAAAGGAGACAGATCTACGGATAGCTTTGAGACGTCGGAGATGGTATAGTAGCACAAGCGGGCGAGATTAGAGATATGGTCAGAAAAGGAAAGGGAACAATCAAGAATTACACCCAGGTTGCGAACAGATGGCAATCACTAATGCTTTGTCTGAGAGGTGTTTTAGAGTACGTCAGGACAATTCCAATCATAGTTCGAGAATTCGTGACTTTGGGTTTTAAAATTCGTAAAAATTCGCGAATTTTTGGCCTATTTTAAAATTCGTAAAAATTCGTAAAAATTCGTTGGGCCATTGTTGGACTTGTTTTACATTGACAGTGGATTTTGTAAAGACAACAACAACAAATGTGAAGACGTCATAATTTGTTGTGTTAAGCTTCTGCTTAGAATTTAATGTAAAATTCAATATGAAAGTTTATTACGTAACGAGTAAGCTTAAATTTAGTTTAAAAATCTAATTTTTTAAAGATGAGAGAACATGAACCGGAGTGGAAGTGTGTAGTAATTTTGGAGGAGAAGGAAAGGGTACTCCAAAAATACAGTGCTGTTTTTGAGGCAAGGAATTTGTTGGTTGTTCTGCCTGAATTCGGGAGCATTTGCATGGCGAAAATAAAGAAACCAGAGTCGAGTGGGAGCAGTGGGCTGTTCATGACTCCGAATCAGAGGATGATGAGGTAGAAGACACAGCTCGGTGAACGTTGCCAACCCTTTTTAACCATGTTTAGTGGCTGACTGGTGACACTGGAGCTGCATGGGGCACTGGTGGTTTTTCGTTCTGCTGACTGACACTCACAGTCACACACCCCAACAGTGATTGAAATCGAAGTTTAAGACTCCAAGTAGAACAGTAACTGAATATCAGTACTATTGTGTTGCTATAGTCAGCTATGTTTTAGGGCTAATTGATTGCCTATGACATTGACATTTAGTTGCTTAAAAAGTTCCAAAGTAAGCAAATAATAAAATTCGTTGCCATGGCAAGAATTCTATTATTTTATTATTTTACGAATTTTTACGAATTTTAAAACTGCCGTTTAAAATTCATTAAAATTCGTGAATTTTACAAATTCTTAAAATTCGTAAAATGCGAATTCTCGAACTATGATTCCAATGTTCCTGCTAATGCTGGAGCAACCTAGTGTGGGTAGATTAACATACAATCGTTTGAGAGCTGAGCTGTTATGTAATGTAACTTGATGTCATGTTCAGTTTAATATGTAAGTATCCAAAATATAACAGTGACACACAAAAGTAGCATCAGAGATACGAGCTTATTCACCAATGCTTTTTCTCTGCATATAAAAGTCAGGAATTTAGGCCTACTGTCAGAAATTTCTACATGTAGTGAGACTACAGAGCTGATGGAGAGATATCGGCTGCGTGGAGATATGACTCGGAGATGGGATACGTGGATTACATGCAAGCTAAACATGCTTCTACTTCAGCTTGTGATGATCCTGAAGCCAGCATACTTCCGACTTCAAACCTTTGCTGATGGTAAGGTCGTTTTTCAGATTTTTACGGTTGTAGGCCTATGTTAGCTCTTAAAAGAATTCGGACACGTTATCCCATTTGAAACAAACTGTACAGTAAAACTAATGTTGAAATCACAAGGGAACAAAGCTACAATGCCTAAAGGGATAGGTCGTGCATGGTCTCCTATAGCAGGTTTTAACCCGACGCACTTTCAGACTTTCTAAACTGATTTAAAACTGATGGTGGGTGACACAATCGGGTAATATCTGACAACTCGCTAATCAAATAGAGCAACTCGACTAAGAGGAGACAAAAAATTCCATGAGACGATCGAGGCCACCAAGAGCGAAACTGTGGCTCTACAGCGGCAGTTCGGGTCTTGGGAACAACCGGGTCTTGGGAACGATCTGGTCTCGTGAACAACCAGGTCTTGGAAACAACCGGGTCTTGGGAACGATCGGGTCTTAGAAACAACCAGGTCGCTGTGTGCCGCTGATTGCAAAGGACGGCGACCAGGGACAGTGGAAATTACGATACAGAGTTAATTCCTTATAAGTAGATCGGGGCGCAACCAGTAAGAGTTCTGCACAAAAACCGGTCTTGAATAGGATGTGCTGTCGAAATGGAAGCCAGTGGAGCTTCTCCAGCGTGAATGAGGACATACAGGGCCAAACTTGGGAACGCCACCAATCAAACGAGTGCAGCATTTAAGACTTACTCTAACCACGTAGGCCTATAAGGCCCACGTGTTCGTTTAGGGCGCAATTTTCGATCTTGTACAGGGCCTACTAGAAATTAATTGAATTTATAAACATAATTTAAATTATAATAGTTAATGTTAGCAAAACTAGGGCCTAACTGCATATGTTAAAGCCGATATATTGATTCTTTTTTGGGACTGATAAGCAAACCGCTAGCGCACATTTTTACAGGGTTATCGGAGAAATTGTAAACTTTGACTTGCAGTTGAGCTCGTTATGTCATGCACCATTAACCTTGTTACAGATAGGGGGCCTAAGCAAGGCGTTTATAAACACGACTTAACTCTAAACTGTCAAGTAGACATAATTTATGATATCATAGACACAGGGTATAGACTAGGCTAGCATAGGCTACTAGTCTTATATAGGATTTGACACCAGTTTATCCAACATTTCGGACAACAGGTCCTACAACCGGTTGCACTTTTAAGAATTTGCATTCGCGGCAGATAAGTTCTACTGAACTGTGTTATTAGGCCCTACACACTTAAATAATGTTTCCGCTTTCTTATAGCTCTTAAAGCCTATTGCCTACGTCATCAGACTTAACTTAATTGCTCATCATCGCATGGCTTATGTTTATCATTCCGTGTGATTAATAATCAAGCAGTTTCAGATACGCAAAATACGCCATCACTGCAAGAAAGGTCTCCCAGTAGGCCTACCGGTATGCCATCAGAATCTGCTTGACTGCATTTGAAGGCTTAATTTAGTTTAAGGCCCTATTAAGAACTCCATCTGAATTTCAGACGCTGCATCCGAAAGCGTCGATCTGGGACGTGGAATTTCTGCTGGATTCCAATTTCTCTGTTTCATCATATTGGTCGCTGTTGCTGTAGGCGCACGCAGGAAATACCTAAACAGGCAAGAAACAATTGTGTCTAATACGCCTTACAGTACATTTGCGCCTTATAATATACAGACCGCATCTGTTGGCCTTAACGTGTTTTGCAGTAATTATTGACATACATTTCATTGCAAGGTCTAGATCTATGTTAATCAAAACTACTTCTATAGCGCCGTTATTATAAGGCATCAGTTGATGGTTGTGTGGAGCGAAACCACTGAAAAATCACAATCTGCTGGAGAAGCAATTGGTTCAAAATCCAATTGGCCAGGGAAATCATAAGTCAGAGTAATGCAGATTGTCTTTAATATGTAATTATACCTTGAAATTATGGCATGTATTCTCCAAATGAAAAATCTGTCTGACTTGAATCAAAAGAAAAAACATGTCTAACTCGTAGGCACTCTTAGAATTTAGATCACTCAAATCAGATCAGTCTATGTTAATTAATTTGCGCGGAAATAGAAAGCCTGATTGATTAGTTGTTGAGCATCTGTTCTAGTTGTTGTTCCTGTTCGTATCAATAGCCACTATCTAATTACCAAGTACCAATCGATGGCGCTGATCAATTGTGCGTGAACTAGCCTACTTGCTCAAAGTCCCAAAACCCTGTCAATTTGTCAGCATGCCCACAAACGTTTAATAAGACCCATCTGGGTCCTTTAAAGGTCCTATATTTTGGTCACATGTTACCCACATGGCAGGGTACGCACTACGCAGTAACCGTCTCGATGAGATGAAAATTCGAACCCACACTCCACTTTAACAAAAAATTCGGGTGGCAAACAAAGTGTATTCAAAGCGCTTTAAAGTCCTGCTTGTTCCAGTTCGTCTGCTTAAACGTATTCTTCGTTATAAATAAGTAAAATTTTGTTTGCAGCGTTGAAAGTCATGATGCTCATTATAAAAAGAAATTCCTAAAGAAATTCCTGGCGAATCACAGTGAGAAAAACCAAAAAAATGCAATGACGGAGACAAGCGAGAAAAAGGAGAAAGGTGAAACTCAATCAGATAAAGTTTTTGCTCGGTGTGCCATGATCAGAGCAGGATATCCAGATGCAGGTTTCGTCCCATCATCAACCAAGGCATCGTCTACGAATATCTTCCTTTTGATCGAGGAGGTTCGTGGTCAAGCATCCACGGCAGCTGACCATTTGGACACGATGAAAGTGCATGCTGCCGTGTAACCAGCAACTCTGTTAACTTACACTTCACCCGCTGACTGACTATATATAACCACACCTCATAGCCTATATGTATTCTGTGTGATTTTTGTAATAATAATAATAATAATAATAATAATAATAAAAATAATAAGCCTAATAAAAAATAATAATATGCATAATAATAATAATAATAATAATAATAGGCCTGATATAAATAATAATAATAATAATAATATTGATTTCCATTTCATGCCTCCTATATCAACGGTGTGAGACCACTGGCTGGACCACCCGAGTTATTAGGGTACATCAATTTCTAAGTAGCAATCTCTACAGGGCAAGCTGTGAACAAACTTCAGAGTGACTTTAAATAATTGAATTGACATAAAGCCAAAGGACTTGTAAACTGAATGGCAGTAGAATACCTCATCGGTAATACTGGACCCTTAAGGCAGCAAAGTTTGCCCGAGTAGCTTAGTGTGCATAGGAAGCCACACTAATGAGTAATGAGTACTGTATCTTGTAAGATCTGGTACTCTCTGAAGCAGGATGAGACATTGTGCATACATATTACTCTGTGTGTGTGTGTGTGTGTGTGTGTGTGTGTGTGTGTGTGTGTGTGTGTGTGTGTGTGTGTGTGTGTGTGTGTGTGTGTGTGTGTGTGTGTGTGTGTGTGTGTGTGTGTGTGTGTGTGTGTGTTGGATATAAAAGGACGTGCATCGATTTGACTTCTGTCTGGTTATGCACAGTTTGGGTATTAGATAGGCCATAGGTATTCTAACTGCAACTTAGCCCTATGTAAGAGAGAGTTCTGCTACCAGACATTTAAGAGACTGAGAAGCAAAGTACCTTAGATAAGATGTAGCACATTGCTGCTAGAGAATTATGCATTACCATCAGGATCTTAAACCCAATGCGCTTTCTGTTAGATAACCATCTGAATATGCACTAGGCCTACATGCTTTCTTCTCTGCTCTAGAGACTGTGCTCTTTCGCCGGGTTTGGGCTAGGAGCGCCTCTGAATAGTTTCCTTGAAGGGGCGCTATATAAATGCTCAGCTGATTGATTGACTTGCCATTAAAGATTTACTCTTAAACTACTCTGCAGTAAGGTTGCTTATGCTAGTTTCGGACAAGGATATAATACAGTTGAAATTAGATGAAAAAGATGAATGTGCAGTATACAATTTCAGTGTAGTAACAAGTATATTCCATTCAGAGAAATATAAGTATGTACAATTTACGACAGGCAGTTTATTTATTTAGAAGCTAAGAATATAATTAAATGTTTATAAACCATCATAGACAACAAAATACCAAATATTCCTGATACATAACAATCTTTGTTACACATTCATCTTTCTTAATGACCATACATAACATCCTAACTTAATCGAAGTACTATAAGCTAATAAGCTATAACTTAATACATTGTGAATGCAACAATAGACCAAGTATCAATAGTCTAAAATAGTCTCATAAAATGGTGCACAGGTCATAGCTCTGTAAAATTTCTAGTCCAACAGGAGCAAATATGTAGCTAAATTTTATATTTAACAATAGAGTTGTCAAATAGCGGAACTCAGAACAAAAGACTACTTCATCTGTAGTAGCTATAGCATATAATATTTTATTTTCATGAATACACAAACTCAAAGGTCTTAAACTGTATGTGAGAAGGAGGCAACACCTTAGATACATGGTGTCTCTAAGGTGGAACCTCTGGATTCTATACAAGCTCTACTATTCTATACATCAGAATGCCTAACTGTCTAAGTATTCTGAAATGAAAGTGGTACAAAAGTAACTATTCATGTATGTGTGTTCCCCGCACTTCTATGCAATCTTTTTTAACAATAGATCAGCAATTAAGTTGTCAGGTGGTGAAAATCGATGGCTAGAACAATGATCTAGAAATTCTTTCTTTATCTCAAGCAATTCATCACATATACCACATCCAAAAGATTTTGACAAAGACGCTTTTGCAACCACAGGAGATTTGAATCTGCTAATATGCAGACATTCTCCATCTCTAATTTTCGGTACAGGACCTGCAGTTCCACTAGAATCCGGATAAGTGTTCTCTGAGAAAAGTTCATTTGGTTTATAAATAATGCCTGTATTATTAAAAGTGACAAAATGATCAGACAGGTTGGCAATTACTTCACTTCCAATTTTAAGATCCTGTGGCTGTGTTCCTGCCTGGAGTTTAAACTGCTGTGCTGAAGAACTTCTCTTGGCATAAGGTTTATTGCATGTGTGTTGTTCATCAGTTGCATGCGTTCTTCTGTGTGTCTTCAGATTCCCATTGTGTGCGAATCCTTTATTACAAACCTCACATATGTATGGTTTTTCTCTGGAATGGGTTCTCATATGCTTTTTCATATGACTATGATTAGCAAATGATTTCTGACATAACTGGCATATGTATGGTTTTTCACCAGTATGGGCTCTCACATGCGTTTTCATTTCACTACCTTGAGCAAATGATTTCTGACAAAACTGGCACCTGTATGGTTTTTCTCCCGTATGGGTTCTCACATGGATTTTTATATGACTACGTTGAGCAAATTCTTTCTGACAGAACTGGCACCTGTATGGTTTTTCACCAGTATGGGTTCGCATGTGCTGTTTCAGAGTATTACCTTCAGCAAATGATTTCTGACAGAACTGGCACCTGTATGGTTTTTCACCAGTATGGGTTCTCATGTGACTTGTCAGACTACTATCATAAGTAAATGATTTCTGACAAAGCTGGCACCTGTATGGTTTTTCACCAGTATGGGTTCTCATGTGCTGTTTCAGAGTAATATCTTTTGCAAATGATTTCCGACAGAGCTGGCACCTGTATGGTTTTCCACCAGTATGGGTTCTCACGTGCGCTTTCAGAAAACCAGCTTGATTAAATGATTTCTGACATAACAGGCACCTGTATGGTTTTTCACCAGTATGAGTTCTCATGTGCCTATTCCGATGACCACCTTGAGCAAATGTTTTCTTGCATAACTGGCACCTGTATGGTTTTTCACCAGTATGGGTTCTCATGTGCTGTTTCAGAGTACTATTGTAAGTAAATGATTTCTGACACATCTGGCACCTGTATGGTTTTTCACCAGTATGAGTTCTCAGTGAACCACCTTCAGCAAATGTTTTCTGACGTATCCGACACCTGCGCTGTTTTTTTCCCTCACTGATTTCCGTATCCGCCATCAGGCCACTCACTTAATTGCTAATTTCACTGTGTTTTCCTCCAGTATGGGTACTTTGATGAGCTCTCAGATGATCACACTGATACTAGTTTCTGAAATAATTGATATTTGTGTGGTTTTAATTACGGAGGCGCCCCTTCAAGGTTATCTACTCAGGAGCAGTTAAATTACTTGTATCTGCTTCTCCAGTCACCAGCTTCTAGACAAAGATGGATTTTGTACAGGTTTTGATAAGCATTAGCTTTTGTGTGCACTTCAATGCAATTGCCTGTGTAAAAGGTTTCTGCAATTTTTGTTGTCATAGCCTTTCCAACACCAGCAGTGTGCAATTTTTCACATTTAAGACAGATTCATTTAAGTTTAAGTTTCAGATGCTTACAAAAAGTTGTTTCATCTCACAGCAGTAGTTATTTTTCGAGTAAAGTCACCCAGAAGAAAATTTATGACGAAATACTGAAGCTCTCCAACCTTTGTATAATAGCACACTTTTATGCTATTGTTCAGTTTGATTTTAACTTAATATTGAATTTCAGACATTCGTAAAAGTTGTAAACGGATACATCCACTGTAATGTTTTTGATGAAGATAAATGAGATGTAGACCTTCTCTCACAACTGAATTTTGAAGCTCTAACAGAATGTAGATTGTCTTCTTCGTGTGCTTCCTAAAAAGAAGAGTACAAGCTCAATCTTTATATGTTTTAAAACATTGAACATATTTTTACTGCTGCTCATTACAGTAGAATGACTGTTCTCCATCCGTAGTTGATTACAAATTAGTAAATAAAGAGAAAGCACAGTTCCAGGCTGAAAGAATTCTGCAACAATGCTGATGTCCAGTGCTGCTAGCTAATAGGTAGTGGAAAATATAAGTTAATTGATATTGTTATAATAATTGCTTTATTTGGTGGCGAATAAACAGCTTACATACTTACCTAACAACTTTCCAACTAACACTGAGTTCAAACCACAATAACCATCTCTCTCGTTGACCTAATGTTTTTGTTCACTATGTGCACAGAGTTATAGAATCTAACCAGGTGTGGCATTAAAATCGAATTTCCCAATAATCTGGTTGTTACTGTCATCTGCACAAAATGGCGAGCGAAGAAAGTTATCAACTACAATGTTAAGTAAGGTGGAGTTTCTGAAAGTATGGCCTGTCACCTAGCGAATATCTTTTAACGTTCTACATCAACTACGATTTTAGGCGTTCCTTAAATAATTAACAGGCCTCTTTCTAAAATTGCTATTTTGACAGCCAAATAGTGCTAGGAAGAGAGAAGCGAACAGACTATTGGAGATCTGGTTCATTACTTCCAATATCAAATCGTGATATCGTAATCTTCACATATGAGAACAAGCTTAAACATCGTGCCAGTGGAGTTAATTGCTGCTAAAGCGAGTATACACTATAAAATTGCTGCTAAAACGGGTATACACTATAAAATAATGACACGTCGTGATTTTAAGAATAGCGCAAAAGAAATAGGCCCTATCTATTTTCTTTTGACCAATAGAGTGCGCTCTCACCTGTACATCCGCCTCTGAGTAATCAGCAATTAATTTAATTAGTCAACACTGTTGATCGTGACGACCAACTGGCGAGATCAGGCGGAAGAAAAACGAAGAAAACATTGAGAATTTCAACACGATATGTTCCTGAAACATCGCAGATTTTCGCTTCTGGGAGCACACGGAGTGGGTAAGTTTGTCACAATGGTTTCAGAAACGATTTTGTTCGGTCCTAATTTTTGGTGGTTGTAAGAATGGTATAACCTTTCATCACGCTCGAAGTTGGGGCTAATCGAAAACAGATATCACCTCGATCAATTTCTGTAATTATTTTACGGTGTAGGAGTTTTCTTTTCGATATTAAATGCTGTGTGCATTTAAAAAAAACGATGGGATGATATCTTGGAGAAATCTTACAGTGATGCGAGCTTGGACGTGGTTTTAGTGAAGGTCGTGTTTCTTTCATTCTTTGTTTGAAGACTTTGACCTTCACGTGAACGTTAAGGTTGAATTTAAATTCCTTTTAAAACAGTTGCCATTTATGGCAAATATTTAGATCACTATTTAAATTGTGTATTTTAATTACCTGTGCTGTGAAATCAATTGCATGGAAAGCCGATCTTGCAAATTACTGTTGTGCTGGTATTGGCAGCTCTGTCTTTGTAGGACCTTTTTTGTAGCTGTTGAAAATGTATCGATTGGCTAAAAACAATGATCTGGTACTTTTAATTATTTAAACTGAGACCACAATCATATATACTAAATTTGTGTGTGAAAATGATTGAGGGAAGCGGTGGTGTTATCGGAGGGTCGAAGGTTCAAATCTACCTCAAGCCACTGCGTAATGAACCAGCTCCATTGATGTTCTGTCATATGCACTTCTGAACTTTGTAAGGAGGGTAATATCAAAATACAACTGTATTGTATTGTAACATTGCTTTTGGATGCAGTGGTTTTTCCAGAAGACATACAGTGTTCTAAATTGTGTGCTTCAGGTAAATCGGCCATTATGACTCAGATCATAAATGGAACTTTTGAACCCGATTACGTTCCATCCATTACACGCAGTAAGTGTCTGAAAAGAATTCTCAACAGAAAATTTGTTATCTCTATAATGTAGTTAGCTAGACTGAAATGTTAAGTTTTTAATTAATTAGATTAAGTAATCTAAACTTCTTGAAATTAGTTGCCTAGCCATTCATGCAACACTTTGTGAGCTACTGCTACTTAAAGGTGCTAGATTAAACACATCCACATGCAGCCACATTATTGTAATTGTAATTAGTAACTTCTATTGCGCTGGTGTCTAGTGCACTAGGCATAAACACACCAAAACCAAGCCGTAGTCAGGTCAATATCCAGAAGATCAGTCTGTAAGACAGAGAGGTACCCTATGGCAGATAAGCCATTTGAAAGAGGTGAGTTTTAAGTTAAGAACGAAATGACACTTGTAAGCGACTGAGTAGAGAGAGAGTGAAAGTTGCAAACCGTATGTCCAACAATTGAAAAACCTCGTTCCCATGCACAGTTCTTGATTTAAACCTGAGTGAACGAATTGAGCTGAGAAAATTGAAATGCATTATAGAACTGATGAGCTTACACTATTTTCTTGTTTTTTTTCAGCATACAATGTAAATGCCAGTGTCTGTGATAGCATGTACAACCTCGATCTTATCGATACTGCTGGCCAGGTATGATAATACACTTCGTATTTTAACAAAAACAGTTCTTAACCCCTTGCCTGGGGATGCCGTATATATACGTCATAGCGTAGCCTTTCGGCTGCCGGGGAAGCCGTATATATATGTCATGCAAGTTATTGATTTTCGCTGGCCTGGAGATGCCGTATAAATACATCGTACAAGGCTAAATTGTTCTAGATTAGCTATACAGTGTTGCTAAAATTATTCTAGGTTAGGTATTCTAGGATAGGACAAGGGTTATCCATTAGTAAAGACCTTTTGCTGACAACTTCTAGAGTCCACAACCTTGTAGTGTCGCGCTAGATTTCATTTAGTAAATAAAACCATGGCATCCAGAAGTCGTAAGTGAAAATCAACAGAAGTTTTGGACGATAATTCTTTATTATATTCAAATTCAGAATAATGAATCGGAATTTGATCTCGATAGTTTAGATAGAGATTACAACGCGAACAGTAGCAGAGGTACAGACTCAGAAAAGCAAACAGAAAGTATGAATGTACGGTAGTTGGTGCTGCTGACTTGAAACTGATACTATTGTCTGATACTAATGATACTGATACTATTGATTTAGTAGTAAAAACTGAAAAAGCAGTTGTCAGAATGAAGAACACTGAGTTACTAATAAGTTAAAGACCATGATACAAAATTGTAGTTTCAGCTAAATTTATTCCCCAGGAGCTGGTTGTTAACGCACTAGGTTATTCCCCAGTTAATGGGTTAATTAAATTTACTTATGCTGCACACAGATTTGTAAATTTTAAGCATTGCTTTTAATGCAAAAGTTTAAAATTTGTCCATTTAAGAAAAATTTTCTGAATGACAGATGCAGAAATTTATGACTTACGCATAATCAAAGTATGCTGCTTTGTCCGATATGTCATTAAAGTAACCCCGTGTTTCCTTCCCCATCAGCTTGCAATCTTAGAGTTTGCATCTTTTAGCTGAGCCACAGTGCTGAACTTGCACACCCCTGTTTTGTTTTGCTTGTAGTAGTTCTATATAAATTTGTGATACATTTTTCCAAGCTGCCGTCCCAAAGGAATGGAACTGAATTCCAGTCTTTAAACTTCCAACTTATCTTACTTTTAAACTTCAACCTATTTCCTTCATTCAAGGAACACCTTAAAACTCGTTATTTCCTGCTGATTTTCAAACATTTGGTTATCTAATGGCACTATCATCTGACAGCTGACACTTGCACTTCTGGAAGGCTGCATGTTGCACATTTTCACAGTAATAATAATACATTATTTTAAAACATTGGTATATCTAACTGCTTTATCAACTGGCATCCAAACTGCCATGCCTTAGATTTTACATTTCTGAGAGACTCTGTACATGTTAAGTTTTCATAGTAACAATACTAAGAATTAATGATAATATGGTAATGATAACACGATAATAATTATAATTATGTGAATTTCTTTGTTTTGTAGTATGAATTTTCAGTTGTTCCTGAGGACTGCTGTCTCAACGTTGACGCCTGGATTCTTGTCTACTCCGTTACTTCAGAAAAAAGGTTAGGCGCCTAAACCTTATTCTAACACGTCTGGACCTTTCCTCAATTCAGTACCTTGAAGAAAATTTAACTACAGAAATACTTACCAGTTGAAAATCCTAAGTGAACCATTTTTAATGTTTTTTCCACAGATACCAGTCATTTCAGACTCGAACGCCGCAGATGAGCAAACTTACGGATGGAGCAATCCTGGTTGGATGAAGGCAAGGTATACTGGTTTTTCTGGTAGTGTGCTATACAAACTCTTTTGTGCTTTGCCTATGTTACTGATCACAGCATTACAATGTTCTAAAAGTCTTGTTTTGTTTTTGTAGCTTTGAAATCGTGAAATCGATCTACAACCAGTTACTGTACAAGACAGGCTTAATGGGGTAAGTGAGAGCAGTTTCTTTAATTCTTTCACACCCACGCTGGTCTTCATGAATTTCACCATACATTAATTAGTTTGTATGAATATGAACACTTAAAATGTGTAGAAATATACACATATCCTATATCATTTTGTTCGTATTTTATTCTTCAAACAATATTTTGTCTTGAAAAAGTTGACCAATGTTTATTGGTGTTTGCTCAGTGTGTATAAATACATGAAATATTTTACAATATAAAAATTTTAAAAATTCATAAAAAATCTACAAACAGAATAAAATGTAATAAAAACACTTCTAAATCTAGCCAAAACTTGTAGCAATGAGTGAAGGGCTAAAAATTAGTTGATTTAGCTCAAAGATTAGCTCTACCTGATTAATGATACTAATAATGAACAGTGTTGGCGTAATCAGAAATCTTATGACTTGTGTCTAAGGTTAGAAAATCCTTTTGTTAATTATAATTTGACATTAATTGTCCTTTGTTGTTACAGACTGGTACCTGTCGTTTTAGTGGCTAACAAAATCGACTTGACAGAATTAAGGTAGAGTTTTATTATGATTTTTCTGTTGTTCTTGTTTATCAGCTATATTAAGACTTTTCACTGCAGTGGTAGACTTTGCACATCAAACGTCCCTGCCCACTTGCGGGAGTTTTGTTGCCCCGCTTCAGGCTTGTCTGGCCGCGGAAAGCTTCGTTCTGCATCTCGAGGTGAAGCTGTAATCAGTTCAGCATCCTGAAGATCAGGTCAGTAAGGCAGCCCTTGGTGGATATGGAAGTTGAAAAGGATACTGTTGAAAAAGACTGGCTGTCGAACTGATCTAAAGGTCTGATTTGACAGTGAATGTTGAGTCAAATCAAGGGAACCATTATGTATGTGCAATGGAAGACTGTTCTAAAAAGAAAATCAGATATTCAAGGACAATTTCCAGAACGATTTGATGTTAGTCCTGAACATAAAGCCATGTCACTATATCAAGAAGTCTGTTCACAATTCTCCTCTCAAACGGTCTGTACCAAACATGCTACAGCATGGACTAGTTACCACGAAGTCATTTATGGAAAAGGCTTATGATACAGTGTTTTAACCAGGTCGGTCATTAAAAGGGATGATGCTTAAAACTCAGTTATGTCATGTTACAGTGCAGTTCTTGTACCGCGCAACAACTGTTATGGTGTGTTAAGTTGGGACCGTAACACCACCTTGCGTTAAGCAGAATGGTGCATGTCAATGGGGTCCATACTGTACATTGTATAAAACTGTTTTGGTTTAGCTGTTTGCAGGATTTGAATTTTTTCTGGTTTTAGGGTTATAACATCAAAAGAAGGAAGCGATCTGGCAAAGAAATGGGGAGCCAATTACATCGAGTCGTCTGCCCAATGCAACATGGTAAATACTCTTGTACAGTTTACAGATTTGATTGGACCTCATTACATCAAGTGCAATACCAGTTCCATTAGATATCCCACAGGGCTTGACCCAGTTTTATAAATGCTATACACAGCTGACCTGACCTAGATCATCACGACCCTTAGAGCATGCGTTCGCCAATACTTTACACAAAGATTCAGGTACCAAAATACCTATATAAGTGGGACATGGTAACCAATTGGTTAGAGTGCTCGCCTTGTAACGCTGAGAGTACAGGATCAACTCTCCTCGGAGTTTGTTACTCTGGGGACTTGGAGCAAGTCCTTCACTCACAATTGCTCGGTGCCATCAATTGATGCTTGGTCATTAGATAATGGTGCTTAATAAGTGTGTAATAATAATAACAATAATAATAACAGACTGTGTAGAAAAAAACTTTCATACTGTCGGAATTAACGTTCCTGGTAGTTTACCTCTTTCTAATTGCTTATCCACCATTGACTGCCTCTGTCTTACTGACTGGTATTCTGGATATTGACGTGGTTTGGGTTTGGTGCGCCATCAGTTGATGCCCATTAGACACTGGCGCTATAGAAGTTACTAAGTGCAATTACCAGTCTTGCTACTGCTTGGTCTTATAGACTGATCTTCTGGATGTCGACCTGATTACGGCTTGGTTTCTGGTGTGCCATCAGTTGCTGCCTTGTGTTTTAGACACCGTTGCAATATAAGTTACGTATTACAATTGGTCATCTGCTCCATTTAGAATAAATCACTACAAAATTATATTTCAGAATATTACACAGATCTTCACGAGCGTCGTGACACAGTACGAAAAGCGGAACTCTCCGGAAAAGAAGAAGAAGAGAAGGAGGAGGTCATCCATCCTTGCTTGTGCCTTCTGACTACTGCTGCCATCTGGCTGTGACCGCTGTAGTCGTCTACGTGTGACCCTGAAAACTGTTGTCGTTGATAGTATTCTGTGGATTTGCAGATGTGTTTTGTCTGTTAATCTCGGTTTATTGGACTCTCTTCTCTTTTATGGTTGGAAACTGTTTAAATCTTTGAGGAACTGTCGAATTTTGAAGTGTTTTTTATTCCGAATGTCTTGCTAAGTTTTGCAGATTTGTTTCTGAAAGGTTGATGTGTTTTGTGTGTCCGTTGCCGAAAATGTTTTGTAGTCAAAGTGGGGAGTTTGAATGATTTGTTGATACCAGTTATGAGTAAATGATATGAAGGGTTAAAGGTCATTTGAGAATGTTGTGACAAGTTCTGCGTGTAGAATCCTAGAAGTCCACCCTTGCTGGCTCAAGGTTTGAAGAGCAGATATGAGCAATTTCCCATATGCTCCAAGTGAGATATGAGAGCGTGTCTGTTTATTTTGAATGTCACTCTGTAATGTTTTGAATGGAGTTTATATAATTCCCATGTATTGTGTTGCGATTCTCTTTTCAATTCTGTAAATCTGCCTCCGATATCTAATGCTTGATGCTGCTAGTGATAGAATTTGAATGGGTGTTGCTGGCACAGTTTGCCTTGACACTGGCTTGAGTTTAACCAGACCTTGGCATGACCTGAGTTTGCACTGACCTACTTTTGCACATTGACTTTACACACTTTTGCGCATGACCTGATTTTGATGACCTGGTACATTTTGCACATGACTTGAGTTTGACCTGACCCATTTATGTGCATGACCTGAGTTTTACCTGACCCATCTTTACATATCGTTGACACTTTTCTAATGTTTATTTTGTCTACGTCAAATGACCAGTGTTTAGTTTACAAGACTTTACATTTGTAACTTTACTTTTGTCAGATGTTTTGTGCTATAGTTTACATTTTTGGCAAAATTCCATTATCTGTGGATGAGAATAAACTGAAAATAACAATTTTAATCATATTATTGGTCAAAATTAGTCATTTGGGGGAAAGTTTGAATAATCGCTGCATTGATAGACATGTTTATTAATAACTGTAACATGTGTAAGTGTAACATGTGGTAACTTGTTATTCTTTTTAAAACATCTTGTCTCTATCCATAAACTGCCAAATAGCCAGTCAAGTGGTGCATGTGTGAACTGTAATGAACAGTTTGTTGATTTTCGCAATATTATTATTTTAATGTAAATAAAGTATATTTTAGAATTGGCTAATTTACAGCTGATCATTGTATGTTAAGAATTGTTGATGCAAGTGATTTCTGGATATACTATTAGAAATTATCGTGAAATGTGACTGTTTTCATTATGTTTGCAAAGTGGGTTTAGTCGAGATGTATAACATGAATAGTAATGACATAAATATTTTATTTTTTGTTCTTTGTTGTGTTTTTCTGTTCACAAATTAACTTTACATTGAAAGATAAGAATTCAAAATTTAAGCTTACACTTTGACAATTATTATTGTTTTCATGTTTCATCCCAAAATATCTTGTCTCTCTCAGACTCTCTGTCTCCTCTCTTTGCAACCAGATCTTCGTCTTACACAGGTACATGACATTAACACAGTGCTCAGGAGTAAGCTTTGCTGTTCGCACTTCAGAAAATACATGTATTGGGTTCTAACGAATGATGATTTCTTTATACATGTATTGTATTATGACTTGAATGATTCCTTAAGAACTTTTATTAATCCAATCTTCTTAATGTCTGACAGGTGCTGTTTAAGTTTGGGATCAAAATTCCAAAAGCAGTCTGTTAGAATCTGTGTTTTAATTAAGCTTGCTATAAAAAGGTTTTGTGGTAGGTGTTTTAGTCAGTTTTAGTATGCGCTCATCATTGAAGTGTTAAACTTATTCATGATTTGCTGAACAGTCATTGCAGAGGTTAAGGGTTCAAATCCCGACTAGAACAGAATTTATAGTTGTACATGTATTAACGCCTAGTGGCGAACTCTGCTTTGAAATGAGTACTTCGACTGTACACGATCAGTGGGAGTATCAGATGGTGAAGGAGAGGAATGGACGTCCGCCCTCGTGTACTGAAGCCAAGAAGAAGATATTTTAACGCTATGCTTTGATCTCGATGTTGGCTAGAGAGGTGTATCCACGATTGCTTGCGTGATGGAGCAAGGGTTTTCCAGAGGGGTTCACCAAGGATCGAAAATGCAGGGGTCTGGTGTGAGGGATGCCAGCATTTGACCAGGAGGGTTGGACCGTCGTCACACCTACGGCGAAATCCGTCACTGTTAAGGAACTGCTCCAATTCGCCTTTCTTCATGTTGAGGTGTCCATGGATTAAATTTTAAAATCAAGAATGCCTTAAGTTTTTCGTTACCAACTGCTAACAAACTAACGGGATCGGACCTCCTTTCTACTACTCTCTGGAAACCCCTGTGATTAGACGTAGCGCTCGTGAATAGGCTGATGCTCTGCTCTTGGCCTTCGAGTGGCTCTTTAGAAGTTTCGAGATTACGATTACGAAACTGATTTCTTTGTATTGTAAGAGCACTTGCATTAATAATTAAGAATAATCCGGCAACGTTGTTTTGGGTACAATGGCGCTATACAATGTTACATTGAGTATTTACACGTGACGCTACAATGGCGACATCCTGAGTGTAAGTAATTTTCGACGTGATGCGTCAATATTAACTCCGGGAAGAGTGATATTTTTATTCGCTTCCGGTTTCAGTTTTAAAAATGTTGAAAAATAAGAGAACTTCTTATGAAATTTATGTTTTGCTTATACAGTTAATAGATTTAATTGTAGCCTTTTCGCACCAGTGCGTTCATGAGATTCCAAGACCAGACCAGGTTCGTTACATGAGGAGGCTTCTAAAATTATGGAGCTATATGGTTTCTGAAGCAGCACTTCATTTAGCGCCTTTTCTGCAATATTCTATCAACATATAAGTTATTTCTGACCAACAGCTTGTTTCAATTCAACTCATTCTGATCACCAAAATACAAGTTCATGTTACAATTTAATGCAGCAACTCGTGGGTGTCAAAGGGTAAACCTAAACGGAACAATAAGCTTAGTGTTCCGCTGGTAGAGTCGCCCCTTTCTCATTTCGACTGCCATACGCAGTAACGCTGACCACGAAAGCAGGAATCGAATCTAGGAAAGAAATGTGCCAGAGTGCAGAAATGTACAGTGTGATTGATGCTTGTGCAGTAGTGCCATCCAGTTTTCTTCAGTAAAACGAAAATATATATATATAGTAGTGCATACAGATTTATGACTTCAACCATTCATCATATCTTACATACACAGTGATTCCATCAAATACCGTTTTAACTGCGTTTTAAAATGGTGGAAATTAACTCGGTGTGCAAGGACTTACACAGAGTTGGCCCACGAACCAAAACAGAAAACTGCCTTATATTTGTGCAAGCTTAACGGGTGCAATATTTACTGCAAGATAATGATCACGTATTTCCAGGTTCAGATAATGATTACCTATGAAAATTTGCAGGTAGTAGTTTCCTTTCCAATCTAAACACCAATACGCAACTCTGCAGTTTATTAATGAAGTCAAATGGCAGGATTCCTACACTGACAAACTTATTGGCTGAGTACTGTCTCCCTAAGGGAGTTTACAGATGGTGCGAATAGCACACTTTTGTAGAATTATGAGTCAAGTGGGATTGATAAAAATTTGAAGCCCAGGTGATATTGCAATAAGATAGACCTGTATGGAAAGATTAGGGAGAAAATTTAAGATTAACTAGTACATTTCGCGTTAGGACATAACTAATGCGAGATATTATACCATTATATTTTGAAGATTTTTTTTTTACATATATCGATTGTTCTTTCCATTTTAAAAAGGGGTTCCATGTTAGAATTTCCAGAAATTCATGGTGGTATTTATTTACCAACAGCTTGTTCATCTAAGCCATTGTAATTGTAATTATAACAGTTTCTATAGCATAGCTATTTCTAGGATCCTTTACACACATTGTCAAAGTTGTCATCTCAAATGCTAAAAGTTACATAGCTTGTACATTTTAAACTGTTTTTGATGATAAATACAATAACATGTTTTTGTCAGGTAATATATAATGTGCACATCGAGTCCTTTCGTTTGATGCGAAAGCGTAGCTTAGACCAGCGTCTCCGAATTCACTTGGTCTATGATGAGAGCGTGGCGTCCTTGCCGTCACACGAACAAAATCTAGTCAAGGTTGGTATTCAGGGCATTCTAATCTTCTATTATAGACTATAGAGCCATGATAAAAAGCACACTAGACTTTAATCAGTGGTATGGGTAAGACACCTAGCAACCTACGTTGCCTAGCAACATCTGAAATGAGATTCTTGGTCTTTCTTTTCCCATTTTCCCCAAGTGTTTGAAAACCATTCTTTTCGATCGTGGGTTAGTGTTGTCAAGCCAGGAGGAGTTTCTCTAGGAGTGGAGCTATACAAATTTACGATTACGATCACATGCGTCCACCCACCAAATCAAGGACTAGGCATCGCTTCCATCTTTTTGTTAAACGGCAATACGGCATGCTAAAGCATCAGATGTTGTCTATGTATAATATCACATGGTATCACATGCATATGTTATACTGTACTTTTATGAGTCTCTCAAGGTTATTTTCAGTGTATGACTATGACCAGCAGACAGGGGAAAGGTGGGGATGGGGTGGGTGTGCGTTCAATTTTTTTAAGCCTGCAGGCTCCCTCATTATGATTACACCAGTATAGATCCGGATCCGATGTTCATGTATCATACAGAGTATTTATATAGCACCCTGAGAGACTAAAGCTGCTGCGTATAGGCAGACCCTGTACATTCCCCATTTGACACTGCTCTACCCCCATCAAAGTCTTAAACTCTTTGACTTATATTGCTCCAAACTTGCTTCAGGGCTTTGGGCAACTCCTAAATGGCAACCCCATCAGACAAAGACTTTGAGTTACAACAAAACAATACTAATACTTTGCATTTAATTTAAGTTTAATATAATCAGGATAAGCCAAGGCCTGTAATGAGGCTAACACTACACTTGAGAAAACTTTGCACTGAGATATAATTTCTAAATTGTTAGCATATGTTGCGGCTGAAATGTTGTTTCTCTGGCAAAATGTGATCCTTTATAAATTGCATCTACAACAGGTCATAGTGTAAATTACTCCATGTTATACACTGACAAGAGTTGACATTCTATCTGTAGAATGACCTCATACCAAATGCGGTGTCGTACTGGGAGAGCACACTTAGTGTCCGGCACACTGGGGGTCCCATACGACTGCTCAGGTATGTCTTAACACGGCTGATGATCACCAACATTGTCATTATTTAATCAAGGTCATTATTGTTGATGTCCTTATCATTGTCATCTTTGACCATCATTTATATCATCTTATTGTATTTTGTAATTAGTAACTTCTATTGCGCCGGTGTCTATTGCACAAGGCTTATGTGGGTCCTTCAGCCTGGAACAGTCTTCCCCAGTCCCTCCGCCAAGAGCTTCTTATCCTCTCCTCTTCAGTTCCGTAGACGCTTGAAAACCTTTCTTTTTGCCAGTTTTGGCAGTGTTGCGGGTCGAGAGCGCCACTGATTTGAGTGGCTCTATATAAATGTTCAATTACAATTACAATTACATCAACCGATGGCACATCAAAACCAAGCCGTAATCAGGTCAATATCCATAAGATGGGTGCGTTAGACAGAGAGGCAGCCTATGGTGGATAAGCAGTTTGAAAGAGGTAAGTTTTAAGTTGAGAACAAAATGACACAAGCGACTGAGCAGAGTGCACAGACACAGGGAGAGAGTTTCAGAAATTAGGTTCAGCAACCGAAAAAAGCTTGTTCACCAAGAACAGTTCTTGATTTAGTGGGTCATGGTAGCCGAATGGGTAGAGCGCTCGGCCTGTAACACCGAGTGTACAGGTTCGAGCCCCCACTCAAGTGGTTACTGTGTAATGGCCTTGAGCAAGTCCTTCACTCGCAGTTGCTCAGCGCCGTCTGTTGTATTTATGCTTATGAACTGTGGGAGGAGGGCAATATTAGTTACAGTTGTATTGTATTGTAATTTTTAAAATACATCATTAAATTATGACTTCCATAGTGCCGGTGTCTGGGATGTACTTGTTCAACTTGGCTTACCAACTGATTTTGTTATGCGCTGTTGATAATTAGAGGTGCTAATGGTGGGGGTGTTATTATTATGCATTTACTAAGCACCACTATGTAATGACGGAGCTTCAATCAATGATGCTGAGCAGGGCTACTCATTCATTAAATGATTACGAGTTATATAATTACAACACAATAGCTCGCCTTGTAACGCAGAGAGTATGGGTTCGATCCTCTTCTCCTAAGACGGTTGTAGGGATCTTGAGCAAATCCTTCCTGTGAGTGAAGAATTTGCTCAAGGTCCGAGCATAGTAACCATCCCATGGAAGGAGGATCTAACCCGTACTCTCCGCATTACAAGGCGAGTGCTCGAACCAGTCGGCCACCATGTCCCATTATTATTATTATAAATTATTATTATTACCCGGTATGCATTTGTGAAACTTGTGTCACTATCTAATGACCAAGCTATCATGTAGTACTATATCACTTGCAATCATCTAATGTTTACCTGTTAGATAAGACTTAGATTTGGATTTATGTTTAGCATCGATTTGTCTGCTGTAGTATAAAGTCTGTGTTTTAATGTTGTTTTCTGCCAGACAATGCGTGACAGACCGTGTCCGCTATAGAGACAACGATCATGTGCCATTTTGTGCGGATGGATGCAGCAATGCAACTTTCTGCGGAGATATCCCTGTTCCGGAAGAGCACCTCGATGTATGTGCATTTCGGATTAGGAACCTTTCTGGTTCTGCCAGATGTACTATGTTTGGACTGGGTTGTCCCAGTGGAATACAATTTCGGATTACCGTTTCGCTTGATTGAGCTATCGATTTGTGCCACTTGCGTTTATGTGCGTAAATAATAAATAGTTGATGTCATTAGTAATAGTAAATTTAGAAATAATAATAAATCAATAATAGTAAATTAGTAAACAGTAAATAGTGAATTAGTATGTTGTAAATTAGCAAATGATAAATAGTAAAACGAGTAACTGATTTTGTGGTGTGGTTTATTATCATAATTTATATAGCATTTCTTATTGGTTTTAATTCTTGGAGACCTCAACTGATTTTATCGATGGTCAACAAGATTTGGCTTCGTTCAGTTCTTCTGTGCCCCTCTTCGTCATTTTGTGTGAATCTGTGCCTATGTTTGACTCTTCTTTTGCCTGGATCTGTGCCTCGTACTGTCAGTCTGTGTGGATCCCTGTCTCACGTTGAATATCGTTGTTTGCTGTTTAGTCATGCCGAGAGTCAGTGGGACGACAACGAGAACTTTTGACAACTGGACAACAAGGCAACGGAGTGGACAACGCGGATTTCATCCTCTACGTTTCAGCCAAGTTAATGGAGCGCTGTTCCATTGGAAGTACGGTTGCGTACGCTGCCTACTGCCAGCTGGAAGACGCTCTTGACAGGTATTTGGGTCAGAGGAATTAGATCAGATTAATTGGTTAATTAATTAGGTCAGGTCATACCATAGTGCCAACTGGAAGACGCTCTTGACAGGTATTTGGGTCAGAGGAATTAGATCAGATTAATTGGTTAATTAATTAGGTCAGGTCATACCATAGTGCCAACTGGAAGATGCTCTTGACAGGTATTTTGGTCAGGTGAATTTGATCAGATTAATTAGGTCAGTTCGTACCATAAAACTTTGATAATAATAATGCCAGCTGGGGCACCTGCAGGCGGACGCACTAGAAGCACATGTGTCCACCTACCAAATCTAATCCACACAAGGAATAAGGCATTGCATCGATATTTTTGTTAAACGGCAATATTTACGGTATGTTAAAGCATTAGATGTTATCTAAATTGAAATATTGGTTTACCATACAGCATATTAGATGTTATCTAAATTGAAATTCTGGTTTTCCATACAGTATGTATAATTGTATTGTATTGTATTGTATCTATAAATTTATAAAGTGCCTGTCGCAGAATAACTGTTCAGAGGCACTCTCAGAACAGAAGCCCCGGGGAAACAGAAATGCCTTTTGAGAAGGCGAGATCGATGAGGAAAAGCCAGTCATTAGTTTGGCCCTGAGCAGAGGGGGAAGGTCATTCCAGATCATGGGACCCACAACAGCAAACGCTCGGGGATGGGCCAAGGCAGTTTTAGCCTTGGGAGCAAAAAGATCAAGCCGATTTACAGAGTGCAATGAGCAATATATAATATCATATGATATCACATGCATGTGTTATACTATACTTTTATGAGTCACTCTGAGTCATTTTTAACATATGACTATGAGCAGTGGACAGAGGACGGGTGGGGATGGGAGGGTGTGCGTCCAATTTTGTTAAGCCTGCGGGCGCCCCTGTTGACAGATATTTGGGTCAGGTGAATTTGATCAGATTAATTAGGTCAGTTCATACGCTCTCGAAAGGTATTTGGGTCAGTTGAATTAGATCAGATTAATTAGGTCAGTTCATACCATAATGCCAGCTGGAAGATGCTCTCAACAGGTATTTGAAGCAGGTGAATTGGATCAGATTGAGCTAAAAACTGACTATTTTTTGAGCAGGTGAATTAAGATCAGTTTAAATAGGTGAGTTCATTCTGGATGATGTCCTGGACAGATATTTGTAATTGGTGTATTAGTGTCAACCTATGAAGGCCTAGTTTCTACTACCGTGGTGGGCTTGCTACTTATTACACTATAGTTACGGATTTTTTAAAACCAAGATGTTAAAACGTAGACTGTATTTTAAATTAATTGCCATATTTTTTATAGGCCGGTCGCTGGCTACGTCAATCTTTGTCCAGACTCAATATCAACAAAAACACATGACATTAACCAGATGCATTCAACCATCAAACATGAAATCCTCCATGCATTGGTAGGAAACGACTTTTTACCGATGCTCGTTTAAGTCGAAGTGTGGGAAACGACTTTTAGCCAATGCTCGTTTAAGTCAAAGTTTAAAAACAACTTTTTACCAATGATTTGTCTAAGGGTAGGGAGAGACTTTTTACCAGCACTTATATGAACGAATTTGTAGGACACGACTTTTTACCAGTGGTTATGTAAATTAAATTGATATAGCTCCAGTCTTCACTGGGGTAAAACTGCACGTAAAATTATCCTTGCACTGGTACTAAACGACCAAAAAATGAAGTTTGTTATTTATTTTAAACTTTGATTGCTATAGCTTACTTGGTGTTTGTTTTAAAGCTGTTCTTGATGTGGCCGTTAATTGGTGCCGGGTAAATAACAATGACTATGCTGCAGGAGTCATTAGCGTGGTATTTTTTACTAGTAACTAATTTATTATCTCTTTTTTGCACACAGGGCTTTTCTGCTGGATTGTACGCCTTCTTTCGTGATTCCAATGGTGACCCTTTAACCCCGAGGGCAAAGGCTACTGGCAAACCGCCATACAACAGCGAGTGAGAATCAGCGTTAAGATTTTCTAACCATCTAAATTATCAGATTAATAAATATGCAATTATCATGGCGCGATGGTTTAGTGGTCAGTGTGCTGCACTGATGACCGAGGGGTTGAGGGTTTGAATTCCTGCCAGGGTAGATATTTGTTTTGAGATTTTTGTTCTACTTGGACCACAGCCAGCTCAGCTTTAATGAGTACGTTGACTGTACACTGTCAGTGGGAAGATAAAGCAGCAAGGTAGAAGACTGGCCACTTGCCCTCGTATGCCAAGGCTAAGAAAATTAAGTCGCTAACACTTCATACCCATGGCTGCATATCGTGACTAGCTTAAGTGACTGTTTTTATATTAACCAATGTGGCAGTACTGGCGTAATGTCTTGTGGCTGCCAGTACCATTGATGTTGTCCTAACTTCGTTCACTTGCTTGGTAGGTTTGTCTGTCTCTGTTTCTGTTTGCCTGTGTGTCTGCTTGCCCGCTTGTCTGCCCATTCAGTGGGAAAGTCAAGCAGCAAAGGAGAGGCTGGCCACCCACCCTCTTATGCGGAGACTAAGAACTATTGAATCGCTAATACTTCTTACCCACGGCTCCCTGTTGGGACTAGCTTAACGGACTGCTCTTCACTACTTCTTTTATGCATACATAGGTAATTACGTTCTTTATTATGCCACTCTTTACATTCTCAGTTTCATATAAACATCATTCTATTGTTTAATGCTGTGTTAGGATCAGGCTGTATCAGTGGAGTGATCGGGTCGTTAGAACGTTCGTTCGACCGTATTGGAGAGTCCGCAACGGCTCCTTTAATCGGACCATCCAGATGTTGGTGACTCCAAATGTTGTGGTCAGTTTTAAAATGACTCAGATAATTCCACTTATGGATCTCGTGGTTGAAGTGTTTTAAACTTCTCTACACATTAGGTTATCTTGTAAGTAGATTTATTAAATACGCAATGTTTCGGATTTGAGTAAGTTGAACTTGATGCTTTTTCTTTCAGCGAGAGGTACAGAGGCATTTCAACTGTTCGACAATAGAGGGCGCCGAACTGGAAGACCAGGGAGTGATCGGAACAGCCTTGACACACTGGGAAAAACGGGTTTTTGAGGTAACTTCCGTTTCACTTTAAGGGTTTGTTGGTCTTTTGTAGAGGCGTTCATAAAACCTAGGTTTCTTTTTAGTTTGTAACATAGCAATCATGAATAAACTGGTGCCCTGCACTTGACTGTTAAGAAGGGCTTTAGAAATTTCAAGAAATTTACTCAAATGTCTTGATTACAGAATTCAATAAAATGATGCCTTGGGAAAACTGGTGGCTATGGTAACATTTTCTCTTCTTCAAGTGATCACATTCACTTTTGAATCTAAACCATTTTCGTGTGGAATCAGGGCTTCTTTTACGTTTATTGATCTCTTAAAATTTCGGAAAATTCTGATTTTACTAAAGTCTGTGTGGATCTATGCCTCACGTTGATTATCGTTGTTTGCTGTTTAGTCATGTTTAGTGCCTTTTTGATTCAATAATCAATTTCTGCTCAGAATTCTTCATGAACCTATTGAATCTTCTGTTCGATTGTGTTGTAGAACGAGGTAATGACGGGAACCTACACACAGAATCCGATCATCTCTCGAATGACTTTGGCTCTCATGGAAGACACAGGGTTAGAGTTCAGTGCTACGTCTGATTACAATAATTGTAATTAATTGTAATTAGTAACTCCTATTGCGCCAGTGTCTAATGCACAAGGCATCAGCCGATGGCACACCAAATCCATGCCGTAATCAGTTCAATATCCAGAAGATCGATCCATAAGACAGAGAGGCAGCCAATGGTGGATAAGCAATTTAAAAGAGGTAAGTTTTAAATTGAAAATGAAATGATACAAGCAACTGCGCAGAGCGCACGGACACAGGGAGAGAGTTCCAAAAAGTAGGTCTAGTAACCGAAAAAAAGAGTAGGTCCAGTAACTCAAAAAATAATACTAGATTTGCCAAAGTTTGATTGGTATAATTGCTTTTGCAGGTGGTATAAGGTGAGGTACGAGAATGCTGAATCATACAAATGGGGTCGAAATCTTGGCTGCGACTTCCTCACCCTCAGCTGCCATGATTGGATGACGAAGAAACGAGAGAGGTACGTTCACATTGTTGATTTAAAATAAGGTCACACCACAAGGTTGTTGGCTTCTTTGTTGAGAGGTACTTACCGCTTTAACTACGAGCTGAATTGGTTAACCCAGCTAGTTTTTGTGCACTCTCATCGTTAAAGTGTTTAAGACGCTGTCTATTATTTCTCAAACTTCCTTACATACATACATATATATACTTGTACATGCATGCATACATACATATTTCCATACATACATATCATACATACGTGTACATACAGACATACATGTGTATATGCATAGATGCTATTATACGTATGGATACATACAACATCCTTTCCCCTATACTTTTCAACTCGTTGCTTTGAGACAGTTATTTCTAATAAATTTTTTAAAATAAAATAATGTTAACTTGGATTATTTGTTTGATTTTTTGCTTTATATGTATGTGTGTGTGTACTTTTTCATTCATTCATTCGGAGATTTATATAGCGCCCCTTCAAGGGAACTACTCAGAGGCGCTCCCGACACCAGCACGTTCATATAAGACAGTTTTAAGTTTTGCAAGAAATATGCTAGGGGTGATCCCAGGGCAAATGCGGAGCTCTAAGGGAAGTCTATTCCAGACTACCGGGCCCACCACTGAAAAAGCTCGACTTTGCATAGTCGTGGAACAAGCAAATGGAACTAAAAGTACCCCTTTTCCTGCTGAGTGGAGGGAACGTCGGCCTTGGACACCTGAAACTGTGCAGCAAAGCTCTCGAAGGTAAGCAGGGGCAGGGCCCTGACAACATCGCCATACTAAGGCAGCGATCCTATATTCTATGCGTAAGTGCATAGGAAGCCAGTGAAGGACCTCCAGCATATATCTAGCAAGATCTCATGGTCTACAGTGTCGAATGCAGCACTGACGTCGAAGAGTGCTAGGAGTGTGAGTTGGGCCCTGTCAATCGCTCCGTAGACGTCTGAGAGAAGCCGAAGCAGGATACTTGTGGTATCTATACAATACAACTCAATGCAGGTGTAATTTGGTAAAGTACAGAAGTGTATGTTGAACCGAGACTGGAAGAGGTTTGTTTTCAGTTTAGAGCGATTGCTGCTGTACATTATCCTTGTCAATCAATCAATCAATCAATATTCGTTTTTTGCCAAAATTCCGGTTGACACAAACGTGACAGGATTACACAATCTTTAAAAAAAGATGTGTTGCTACAGATGCTTCCAGATGAGATTGGATTAGGAGATTGAAAATGAGATTGGATTAGGAGATCTTAGATTAGACGTGGTTATCTAAGAAATTGAAAAGATACAGCTGAACATATTGGTAGCGAGAGATATATTTCATCATATTATGACACGACGGTTTGATGTTCCTGTTGACTGTTGTAGAGGCGAAAGCATTCACCCGTACTGCGAACGCGTGAAAGCGATTCCCCTCCAGACAGAATGCACCGAAACGCGCAACGCGGTTGCTCTCTGCAACCTCATCGAACACAAAGTAGCCATGCCAGAGATATATCAGGTTGGGTCAGAGATCAAAAGTCACACAGGTTGTTATAGTACGTGTATAACGTACCTTGAGAAGGCAATCTTTCTATCACCACTCCTCACCAGGCATTTATACAGCTCCTGTTTAGATCTCACAGTAGCCGACTGCTTAGAGCACTTGCCCTGTAACACTGAGAGTGTGGGTGTGAACATCCTCTGAGGCGATTCTTGTGTACGGACCTTGAGCAAGTCCTTCGCTCACAGTTGCTCAGCACCATCGATTGATGCTTGTTCATTAAAGAATAGCACTTATTAATGCATAATAATAATAATTATCTTAAATGACCGTGTGCACAGTGCTGTTGAGAGGTACTCTTTTATATATTTATGTAAGAATGCATGTTTGAAGATGCTTTGTGTAGCACCGTTTAAGTACCGCAGAGAAGCACGGCCTATCCCAGCCTAATCGGTGTTGAAGTTTTCTCAACAACAAATAGTTCATCTAATGCTCGGATAGACGAGAAAATTGCCACTTGCTCACGCATAGAGCCAAACCAACTGAGTCCCATCAGAAGTTGGTGATCGTAATTGAAAATTTATATAGCGCCACCTGAAGAGAGGCTGATCAGCTGATAAAACAATGTTCAGAATTCCTGCTCAACTTTTAAATTGAGGACTATCAGCAACGTTTGCAGAATAAAGTCCACAGGGTTGTGTGCTATGTATTTGCTTGTAGTTTGTTACTTGGGGATGCTCGGTAGTGTGGCGGTTGGCATACTAGACTGTCAATCGATAGGTCAGGGTTCAAATCCCTGCCAGGGCAAAAGTTTGATTTGAGAAGTCTGCTCTGCATGTGCTGCCTTGTCAACTCAGCTGTAATGAGTACACTGACCGTACACTATCGGTGGGAAGATGAGACAGCGAGGGAGAGGACTGGCCACCAACCCTCATATGCCGAGGCTCAGAAAATGAAGTCGCTAACACTTCATACCCATGGCTGCCTCAGGGCTAGCTTGAGGGACTGCTCATCTTCGTCTTCTTCTCTTACTTGAAAATATCTGCTGAACTGAGACAAAAGCAACAGTTCATATTTACTTCATGTCCCAATCTTATCTTATCTGATGTAATCGGAATGATTCATTATGTGATTGCATTTCTTGTCATTTTAGCATTTTGAACGGTTAGACGGTATCCCCATGAACGAGATTCAACACTACGCTGGATCTGTCATTCTGGCCGACTTTTGTCCCTACATTCAGGTAATTGTTATCATTAGTAGCTTCTATTGCGCCGGTGTCTAAGGCGCAAGGCATCAACCGATGGCACACCAAAATCAAGCCGTAATCAGGTCAATATCCACAGGATTAGTTCGTAAGACAGAGAGGCAGGCTATGGTGGATAAGAAATTTGGTGAGGATTTCTGATGTGACACAGAATTTTTTTAATGTTGGCCTAATGGTTGGGATACTGAATTTCCAATCCATAGGCTGTGGGTTCAATTCTCTGTGGGACATGTTAGCTGCTTGTTTAGAGCGTTCGCCTTCAGCTTCCTCCCATGAGATGGTTACTGTGTAGGGACCTTGAGCAAGCCCTTCACTCGTAATTGCTCTGTGCCATCGATTGACACTTGATCATTAGATAGTTGCACGTTATGAATGCATGATAATAGTTATGACGCAGGACTTCCTGTCCATAGGTTCAATTCTTTGCGAGACAGTAAGTTTTTAAAAGTCTTCTGAAGTCATTTTCGGTGTCAGGTTGGCTCAAAAAGGATCTCGGCTGGGAGAATATCACAACACAATTTAGGTGTGTTGGTACGAAATGCATAAATATGTATTAAAAAATATTTCTTCTCTTTTGAGATGAATGAGCTCAGCTGAATTCCAGTTATTTTACTACAGATGACCCTGTTGTTTTTAATTCACTCGAACATTGTTCTGACTGGCTTTCCAGAGATGCTTTGAAGAAGATATAAAAATGATCGGTTACATTATATTATATTGGCATGCATTGCTTTACATTTCATGACAGTACATTGCATTGTATATTTGCATTGCATTATATTACAGTGCATTCACTATATATGATATTATTGTGTTATATTATTAGAAAATTACATTACATTGCAGTGCTTATGTTCTCTGTGTAATTTCTCAGGAGTTCGGTTGGCAGAAGGGGAATATGGTCATACGAGGATCACGCTGTAATGTTAATGAGAACAATGCAGGTATTTTGCATGTTCTGCAAGTCTTAGAATAATGTACACCGATGGCCGTTGTTGGTTGCCCTGCAGAAGTGGTGGCAATTGTAGGAAAGACAACCGTAGAGCCAGAGAAGAAGAGGAGCAGTCCCTTAACCCTTTAACGACGAGCAGGTACTAAAGTGTATGGAAAACTAATCCCTCTCGTCGCTAAAGGATTAAGCTAGCCCTGAGGCAGCCATGGGTATGAAGTGTTAGTGACTTCATTTTCTTAGCCTTGGCTTATGAGGGCAGGTGGCCAGTCCTCTCCCTCGCCGTCTCATCTTCCTGGTCAGTGGAATTGGTATTGCTGAGTTGGCTAGGGGGCGCGAGTGGAGCAGAAATCTCGAACCAAATTTCTGCCCTGGCAGGGATTTGAACTCCTGACCTCTCGGTTGACAGTCCAGCACGCTAACCACTACACTAACGAGCACCTCTGTAGCGTCCCACATTCTCAAGAATAACAGTGAAGGCCACGGAAGCATGCTGGGAAACTCATTGCAGTGCTGTTTATGTAAGCTATGCTTTTTTCACCTAAATGTTCAGGTAGATTGTTAAGGTTCTGGAGTTGAAGAAACGGCGGGATTTAGCCGATTTGTAAGTGTAATGACAATTCATTTCAGGTTTATTTTATTTGACTTGTGTAATTTTGTGATGATTTTCTGGAAACATTTCACGGGGCTGTGTACTTTGGACATTGATAGATCAATATTTTCGAATGCTTTACAATCTGTACTGGTAACGTGCCAGATGCCTCTCGTGATCAGGTTCCCTACTCCTTGTCTCTGTTCTTCAGATTCGGATTCAAACTACTTGTTGGAGAATTATGGCCGTGGTTCGAAATGCTTTGACCACCGCAGTCCGTGGTCGCTCCAGAACTGTCCCAGCGTTCACAAAGTGCCTCATTGGGGAAGCGGATGTTACAAGGTATGGGTGTATCTACACTCTACATGTAGACACTTAATGTATATGTAAGTATGTAGACACTTACTGTGAACACTTTATATATGTATATATATATATGTATCTAAACCGCTTAATATAGACACTTGAACAGGGGCGTCTACACCATAGAAACCTTGGAGCAAATGCTCCATCCAAGAAATAGGGGGGAGATCTGTCAGTGTGTGTGCCACCATTTTCGGGGGGGGAAGGGGAAGAAGAGGGGGAAGGGGAAGTTGCACCAATGACTTAGGGGGAATAGACGCCCCTGCACTTGTATATACTATATATGTATGTATATAAATACTCGATATAGACACTTAATGTACGTGTATGTATCTCAACACTTAATGTAGACAGTTATGCTTTAATTTAATCCAATCTTATCTAAGCATAGTTATAATAGAGCATTATCTATTCTATCTGTCTATTACTATGATCGATTATCATCTATTATTATCTATTATTATTTGGGGAAGTGTTCATTCTGTTCTTTGGCCCATGGATGAATGCCACGGTTCTGGACAGGGGGCCAGTGCATTACAGGACTTCCCACCCTACTCACTCACCAAGTTGTACGGATTGGTGGCAGAGGAGCGTGTACGCATGTAACCTGCCCGAGTTCACAGAGTCTACACATCAGGCTGAAACCCACAATCGTTCGGTCATAGATCAAGTGCCATAACTGAAAAAATAATATTATAATAGACTTAGTTAATGGTGGTTTTTGATGAGAATTCTGCTTTGTTTTGACAGTACAACTGCAGCTTGGAAAGCGGGCTGACGATTCTAGTGCTAGGTCACACTTTCCACTGCTACAAGGCGGGTCAGATTCTTGACATATCTGTCGCATCAACTGATTGGCTTCATCAGGGAACAATTTTATGCCCACCGTGTACTGACATCTGTCCAGTAAGTTGGACCAATTTCTGGAGTTTGTTCATTCCTGAATTTTTATTTACTTCTCAACAAATCAAAATATAGTGGTGTTCTAATATGACAGCTTTAAAAGCATAGCTTTTGCTTCTTACCTTTCTCACTTTTCCAAAACTGCTAGGTTCACCGAGCCTTCACAGTAATAATAAATTGATTTAAAACAGTTTCATATTAATTTTTTAATTAAACACTGGCTAATATTGGTTTAAAATCGATTTTTGTGTTAAGGATTGACTAATACTGGTTTTCTATTAAAAGTTTTTATTATTGACAACCCTTAAAATAATATTTCTATCTTGTTATTAAACACCTATTAGTTTCTCACAAGACTTTAAAAATAAATATACCAGTATCGAGTTAATTAATGTGTCTTTTTGTCACCAGGAATATTTCCCTGATTTTATGTTTACTAAAGTTTCTTCCTCTGAGCTAATCTTTTTCATCATATTATTTGCAGTTTTGTCCACCAGAACCAAATCTGCGAGAGTTTAAAGCTCTCCTAAAGTCCTCTCAGTCGCCATCTTCACCAGTCCCATGCACTGGATCACACGTTCCACAAGTCTCGCCTTCAGTGACTGTGATTCTTGGCATTATTTATGCTGTGTCATTCCTGCATAGAGGACAGTTGCAAGCGAGTGGTTAAACCAGGTCAGGTGAAACCAGGTCAGGTTAAACCATTTAAATCAATATTTGTTTTCTTTTCTGGTGCTATGCAGTTGCACTGAAATGCCTCCTCGATTGGTCTGGTATTGTTTAATTGCAGAATTGCACGAATTATAATTGTCGGCAGTTTCTTTTGGGGATATGATTTCAAGGAGCTAGTAGGCAGATTCAGAATTGAGACAAGATTTTAGAATTGAACCATGAACGAAACTTATGGTATGAACAAAAGCTGTTAAAATTGAACTGAAACCAGGTTTAGCATGATTACAAGAAGTCAGTTGCGGTTTAAGAACTGGCTTCAACAAATAAGTTAGATCTAGAACAGGGCCAGTTTTAGCATGGAATGACGCAGACATTTAGAAATGAATCTGTATTGAGATTTAGAATTCTGAAGAACTAACCAAATCCGAGATTTAGAATTGAACCGGTGAAGATATTCATAGTCAAAGATTTTCAGTGTGAAATAGAACATTTGCTAGAACTTTAGAATGGAGCAATTGGTTGACCCAGTGCCAATAATCGTTGATAACTTATTGAGCCACCATATGACCTGTGTGAAGAAGTCTTTGTTTTCTAGCTTATTGTAGTCGTTTTAAAATTAAGGCTACAGCTTTTTTTGTGGTTTTCTTTTTATTCCATATTTTAATCTTGAATGCTTAGCATAAAGACTTTGCTTTGAAGAACAGAAATGGAGGAGTTTAGAGAAAAACTAGGATGTTATTTATAAGTTAAAGTGAAATTTAAAATTTTTATAGAAAAGCTATTGTAGTATTTTATGAATTAAAGTATTAGTTTATACATATTAAGTTTCGATTTCTGTTTAGCTGAATAATCTGCCAAATGTTTTCCTTTCCTACACTGATTTAGAGTATTTTAAGCCTGAGTTGAGTCAAATTTGACGTTAATGTGGTATGGAAGGTGCATTGCCTTCCACAGGATCTTGTGTGGTGCTAACACTGCATACAGTATTTTCCATCTATTTGCCATCTATTGAGAGGCACAAAAGACAGTGTATAAATCTCTTTTGGCAAACTCAGCTGATCGTGGGCGTGTCCCCAATGTTTGCACCATGCTGCTACCCACCTTATTGGTGGCCTACTGAGGTTTGCCCACATGTCTGTCTTCATTCGCGACACTTTCCACTGGCTTCCAGTGCACCAGCGCATCCAGTTCTAAATTTTAACTCTTATGCACAACTGTTTGGTCGGGGTAGCTCTTTTCTACCTCAAGACCTGCACCTCGGCATCTTCACTCCCTGTTCACTCCGCTTAGCCACCAGAGGCCTGCTGGTTGCTCCCCGTACATGCTCAGTCTAGAAGTTTTCCCTATGTTGGAACCGTCTTCCGCAGGAATTGCGGCTTGAGCTCCTCAGCCTTTCTCTTCCCCGGTTCCGGAAACGCCTGAAGACCAATTTATTTCTTAGGGATAGCACTGACTTGGGTCGGGAGCGCCTCTGAATCGCTGAGTGGCGCTTTATAAATGTTCGATTTCGAATACTGTCCTTTCCTTGGCTTGGGCTATATAAATGCCCTCCTGCAATGCACTGCCCACTGCTGAGGAGTTGATACGTAAGGGGGTCTGCATATATTTGCCCAGTATGTCTATGCCTCCCATTTGCGGCCTAAAGCCATTATGCTAATTCATCAGCAACAGCTTATATGCATGCAGTTTTTGCTTTCTGTGCAATTATAAGTACATTTAACTTTAATTACTGGAAAATGTTTCATTTCTTGTTGCTTAATTTATAAAAATTGGCATTACGACCTTGTTTACATTGCAACATTTTCTGCTTTTTTGAGTGATCAATTTTTTTTTAAGTATTTGAATCAGTTATGACTGTTTTGATTGTGAGGTGTACAGATCCAGTGGATTTCTTTTATTGATATTATTGAAACATCAACAGTTTGAAAACTTTGCTTAGGACACTGAAATGTTTCTTATATTTTAGTTTTGTGCCCTTAAGCTTTATTTTCTGTTTAATTTGATAATTTTTTTGGAGAGTTTACCAGCAAATGACATCTTAAATCACTGTTGCATGAGTTTTGGTGTGCTGTTAGTTTGATCATGCAGTGAGAAGTGAGGTATATTTCGATGATTAAGTATTTTGTATTGTTTCAATATATAACATTGATTGTATTCTAGAATTTAATTTGAAACTGAGATATAATAATAATAATAATATTTATTCTTTAATTAAGCGCCTGCAAACGCAATGCGCTGTACATGTACGTGTTATGCGATAAATCTTAACTACTAACAGAACAGACAGCCTGCAATACACGGCGCAAATTGCAGCCTACAAAGCATGTCCGCCTATGGGACTCGATCTCTGTACCTCTCGCACTCTACGCCAGATGTTATCCAATGCGCTATCGGGCCCCCCAACAGATCAACTGTGTTAATAACCCAGATGTATTGTGTTAATTTGTAAAGGTGTAGTGAGATTTTGTGAGATTTTTGATTTAAGTTCATGCAGGACAACAGCAGTGCTATACCTCGACGACCTTTCTTATGGATTAAATAAGTCTACTACAAATAATGATTATCACCTGGGATTTGAATCCCAAACACAGAAGTAAAAGGCGTGTGCAGTTGCACTTGGTCATGAAAAGATGGGAAACCCAGAGTGATTGACAGTTGAACACCAATTTACAAGTTAGTGAGCTTCTTGTGGACAGTGTCGTGTGATCATTGACATGTTTGGGAGGTTCACACAGTGGGTTAAGACAGGCTTCTTTCGAAGCAGCGGCATAGGTGGATTCAAGTACATTTTGTTCAACTGTTCCTCTGTGTGATTTGAATGTAATGTAATATAAAGACATTTGTGTTAAGCGTGAATTGTTTGCTAACTGTAATTGTGGCATTCCGACAAATTCCAGGACGTTGTCTGTAGGAAGTAATGAGCGACAAATGAATCCTAACAGTAATCACGTTTAACAACTGAAGAGTTTTCAGGGGAGTTGTTTATTTCTAGTCACAGAATCTAGAATCCCCAGAGCCACAATGGTTGGGCCAACATTCGGCCCTTAGCTGACCATGAATTTCACCAGTGAAACAATGCAAGCTGTTAGCCCAACAAGTAAGGCTGTCTGGTGGGTTTCAGATTCTCGCCCTGTAGTACGGGTTGCACAGATTGAGTGTAGCTAGTCCTTAAAGTAGAAATTAGTAGCACATTTCATTGACAAGATAGTAATGTATATGTAAAATACTTAAACCATTTTAAA
Organism: Allolobophora icterica; assembly: GCA_963556255.1. Lineage (NCBI taxonomy): Eukaryota > Metazoa > Annelida > Clitellata > Crassiclitellata > Lumbricidae > Allolobophora > Allolobophora icterica. Next base: position 47,508,253 of record OY744614.1, on the reverse strand, counting down.
ATACGTACTGATTGTATGTAAATGTGTAATCAAGTAAATACCTCGTGTGTACTTCATAATTGTAGAGGTCTGATTGCATAGCTAGGTAGAATTTTTATAAAAATTTCAATCGTGTCAAAAAGGTTTTTAGATGTTGTGCTAAACCTGTAGAGATTTTCAAATCTTGTACCATATCGATATAACGTAACTTTGGTTATGAAGTTTCTCTAACTTTTGGTCTTATATTACAAATAACTGTGTTCAACAGAAATCTCAGAGTAGTCGAGCACTGTATGAAACTATTCGTGGACATGGTGTTTTAAAACTCATTTTATTTTCCATGTTAAAATATATTAAAACTGCTTTAATTACTTCTGAAATATTTTAAGACTGAAATTGTATGTTCCACTTGCTTAAACCTTAGCCAAATGCATGTCAACGGTTTTTATTTGACTTTGAATTGACGTTAATGCCGTACCACTCACTTTTTTTAGGTTAATCAGATATCTGCTGTGTTTCTAATGATTGTTTATTGTTTTGTTGTTTTGTACCTTAGAATAAACAGATTGGCTAATATTTTTGTTCTGCAGAGTAACTATTCTTTGTGATTTTATTTAGAATGTTTTAACCAATGACTTTATAAAGTTGAACCCAGCATTGCTTTGAGGTACTTGAGTATATTAAGTGTCTTAATACATGTATATAGCCAGTTGAACGGTGTTTTTAGAGTTTCAAATGTAATGTAAATGGTGAGGGTTGTCCATTTAAGAAATCCGAAGAGGGGAGTGATGGGTCACCCAAATGCGGACAGTGGGTTATGCCCATGCAAACGTCTGCATCAAAATTCGGTACATGTTTATTTTAGCAGAGCTTGGAGCTTGAAGACCAACTACAGGCAGACAGCAGGAAGTCTGTACTGTTGGATCTAATTTAGTTCCGTTTGCTTGATGCTGCAGTGCCAAAGTTACCTCACCCTCTAGAAGTACAGTTAGCCCTGAAAGATCAACAGAACTTAATCTAGGCTTTGGCACTCCATTGGAGTGCGGACGTCCTTTCCTCGAAAGGAAGGTAGAGCCAAATGTGGGAAGGGGAAAAATTGGGTCATTTTGCAGACATGCTGTATGTAGATACATGAGCAAGTTATCTCTGGTGAAGAACCTCGTATATCTTGCAGTGAAGCTTTATCTTGTGTCTTGGTGACCATTGTTTGCTGATATTATTCTACAGATTCACAATGAATTTAAGTAGTAATGGTTGCTAGGAGCCTAGGAAGATAACGATATTCGTTTCCACGCAAATGCTTTAACGCACAAAATTTCGGCGAAAAAATGCCGCAGTTACGGCGAATTTCAATTCCCGACCCCATCCTAAAGAATATCCAGGAATTTCTTGGCAATCTAGGCAATCGTTATGTGAGGAATCGGTGCTGCGCGAAAACAATCAAGCGGTCCATAAATTGGAAATTTTGTTTTGTGTACGCGTGTAACGGGCTATTACACGACACCCTGGTCGCACATTTACAGCGTTGGTTCTCCCCCCCCCCCCCCGCAGAGATATATATGTTCTAGTCCCTCCTGGATTCTCTGACAGGACATAGACAGCATATATATGCGTAAAATGAATGTTTTCCATTTTCAACACGGCTGTCGATTGTTTGACTCGCTGCTTAAGACTTCGGTAAATATTCGTTTGAGGTCTAAAATGGCGGAGTACGGCCATTTTTTACTGGACAATCTAAGATGATAAATTAAGGAGCGCCATATCTCGTCTCGCAAAGAGAAGGACAGCGCAACACGGTTGGGCAGAAACAATTCACGGAGGAATGGTACTACCACAGACATGGACGTTGCTTTTAATTCTGGCAGGCGATTCGTTAGCTGACCCTTGCGAGCGTCCGGACGTTGACTAATCCATCTGATGATTTGCGCTCTCCCTTATCGCTTGCGTTTCCCGGAACTGGCGGCTACTTTACGCCGAAAAGTCGATATCAAGTTTTTACGATCGTCTAATATCGTCTCCATCTTCGTCCCCGCCGCCGCGCAGACCGGTCCTCCCTTGGTCGTCCGTCCTGGATGTTTTTGATGGCCCCAAGGGCCAACGCTCCTCGTTTCCGATTGGGCTGCAATCCTTGCGACTCTGCGCTGTCCGCACGTTCGTCCGGCCATTGGTAGAGCGATTGCTTGGCATTCGCCTGAACGGTTAGAAGAGGCTTCGGTGTCCTATAATCGTGACTCATCGCTTCACACTTCCCGGCCGAACATTTAATGCGGACTCCTGTTTGGAGAGTGGCGCACGGGTTCAACGACAGATGGCGTAAATGGCCACTCCCCTTCCTCGCCCAGGCCGTTCCCTCTCCTGCACTTTACACAGGATGTTATAGTAATCGTAATCTTGAGATTTGTACAATACTGAAATAAAGCAGTCGCCGGAGGCAGCTTATTAGCAGGCGCTCAGTCAAAACAAAACGGTAGGTGAGGTCGGGTTCGATTCCAGGTCGAGATTCAAGGGTCGGAAAATTAGAGTGATCATAATTGTAATCTCCAAACTTCTAAAGCGTCACTCAAAGGCCAAGCGCAGGGCATAGGCCTATTCACGAGCGCTGGACAATTGTGGGTGAGCAACATGTCCTAGGTCCATAGGCGGAGACTTGGTCTTGGGTTTGGGGGGGACAGGCCGAGCGGCCGAAGGACGATCGCCGAGGAGCAGAGCGCCGAGCAGGGGGAGGGGTTTGGGGAGGGGGATGTGCCCCCTCCCCAACACGGAAAATTTTTGAATTTCCACACTGTAATGGTAGCATTTTAAGCTGTCATCTTAGCAAAATTGGTATATTATTTCAATGCTGATAAAAGTGTATCAACTTATCCTCATTGCTCAAGAACTTCCTGAATTGCTGAACAGGAAACAACAGCAGAAATATTTTACAAACGGTACACGCGGCCGGGTTGGGCGGTTGGTCGACCGTCGATGATCGATCTCTTTGACAATCTACGTTTGGCAATGTTTTGACACTTTTCTTGCTAACTGAATGCGTTTTAACAAACATATAGTAAGCTCTCTTATGCAAGAAAACTTATTAACAATTAACTATTTTAGCACTATACTGTTTTATAATGTATACTTTATTTTAAAATCCATTAATCTGTTTAGCCTCTGTCATTAACTGTTGTCTGATTTATTTTCACTTGGTATTATTGTCTTTGTATACACTGTGTAATCCCATCGCTTCTGTGTCAACGGGAATCTCTCAATAAACGAATATTTGATTGATTGATTAATAGTCAAGTCATGTAAGTTTTATGGCGTTTTCGATTTAAGATGCTTCCTCTTACCTTGTTTTTTAAACATGGCAGATATGTCCAAATTCCCAACAGGCAGCTTTCGCTTCGGAGGCATTTCTAAGATGTTCTAAATCTTGTCTCTTCGGGTTTTCTCTCTTCGTTCTTTACTTCCTCTTCAATCTTCCGATCCTTCGATCCCTTTCTTCCTTCGCGTCCCCTCTTTATCCCTTCCGTCTTCTAGCCCCTCTCTCATTTTCGGTTTTTCCACCAATCTGGCAATCCCTGCTTGGCTCCTCTCTCGCCTTGCATCCTTCTAACTGTGGATATATATATATATATATATATATATATTCACGTAAGTTCAAAGTCGTATATACGGGAGTGGGGGAATGGGGCAGCATGCCTCTCCAAAAGCCTTTGCTGTCCAAATGCCCATCACGCCGCTTTCACGTTGTACCCCTGTTGGCAGTGTTGGGAACAAAGTCCGGTTTCCAGATGCCAGATCAAGAGAGGAGGCAGAACAGCTGTTAAGGCGGGTTTCGTTTAGGGCGAGAAGGAACAGATGAGTAAGGATACGAGTAAGAGATGCATATATATATATATATGCATACATATATGCATACACATATATGCATATATGTGTACTTCAAAAGTACGTTAAGTTTAGCTGCGCCGCGAACGCCAAACAAAGGATAAACAGTGGAAAGTACTGTAGAAATTTTGAATGATATTTATGTAATATTTATGATATTATGTCCAAATATTGGGGGGATATAAGCAACTCCATCCCCCCCACCTCAAATTTCGGGGGGGACCGTCCCCCCCTGTCCCCCCTAAGTCTCCGCCCCTGCCTAGGTCGCTACGCAGTACGTGGCTTGGGGTAGATTCGAACCTGCTACCCTTCGGTTACAAGGCACAGAACATACCGCTACACGGTACACCTCCGCGTCACCACAGTTTAGAATCGGAACAGTGAATAGGTGTGAATAGAAGGAAAAAGCATTACCACCCGGTGTTAAACGACGTCTATTAGGCCTGTTAGTGGCTAACAGGGCCGTTGACGTCGGCTTTAAATGTAAGATGTAGGCTAAATAGAATTTTTCTGTATCGACTCCATGGCCTCTACCCTGCTAATATTTCGACTAACTGTAGCCTACGGGTGAGATCCTTACACATTGCCTCAGTGGCGCGCCCGCACTTTTGAGAACTCTCTCTGTGTCTGTTTGCGCTCTGCTCAACTGTTTGTGTCATTTTGTTTTCAACGTAAAACCTCTTTCAAATTCCTTATCCACCATAGGCTGCCTCTCTTACGGACTGGTCTTCTGAATTGTACCCTGCTTACAGCTTGGTTTTGGTACGCCATCGGTTGATGCCTTGTGCATTAGACACCGGCGCAACAGAAGTTACTAATTACATTACAATTACAATAGAGAAACATGGAAGGATTGCCGCCTCCTGGAATTGACAGCAGAACATTTTCTAACCACGTCGGTCCAATACGACGTGCGCCTAAGTGCCGTGCCCTTACTGCAGAAGTGTCTAATGGGCGAACACTTCATCCTTCTGCGAATTGAAATTCTCAAAAAAGTACACGGAGAGCAGATACACAACAAATTCAACAATGCAATATAATGGTAATGTAATCCAGTGCTATTTTCTGCCGGAACGGTACGGTACGGCGTTCCGGCACCTTTTTCATCTATTAAAAAATAATTTTGTTATTCAATAAAAGAATAACTTAGCTATTTTCATTTAATGTGACGTCAAAATTTTCTTGGGGAAGGCGTTAGGTCTCACCGAGACCCTCCCCAAACCCTAGCCCTCGTTTTTTTCTCGGGTTTCGCCCTCGATTTAGCCCTTCCATAATAAAATTGTTCAGTTCCGCGGAACCTTTTTTTTATAGAAAAAAGCACTGGTGTAATCTAATGTAGTGTAGTGCAGTGAAACGCAATATAATCCAAAGTAATGTAATGTAATCTACTGCAAGTGTAAAATAATGCAGTGTAATGAAATGTGATGAAATATAATGCAATGAAATGTACTTCAATGTAATGTGATGAAATGTAGCGTAGTTCAACGTAATGTAGGCCCAATATTATGCAATCTAGTCACTGCCTCTTTGGTACAGCGATCCACTCGATCCGATCCAAGCACACACACACACACACACAAACACACACACACACACACACAAACACACACACAAACACACACACACACACATACACACACACACACACATACACGCACAGACATACACATCTGTGATTGATGGATCACTGGATCCCTTTTCTCCCAAGCAGCTCCTGCCCCCCCCTCTGGTGTCAACGCGTCCGTTGATCGACCTGGTAAATTAGCCGAACGGTGAGGTCTAAGGTCACGGGTTCGACTCCGACGATCGAAGTACAAGGACAAGTCAGGAGATCTTTCCACACAACTACTAAGAGGGATGGGCGCAGAAAGAGAGAGAGAGAGAGAGAGAGAGAGAGAGAGAGAGAGAGAGAGAGAGAGAGAGAGAGAGAGAGAGAGAGAGAGGGGGGGGCAGACAGACAGACAGAGAAAGAAACAGACAGACAGAGATAGAGATAGAGCAAGACACACTTAGACAGAGAAAGAAACACATACGGTGCATACAGACACATACAGAGAGACGTACACAAAGGTATACACACATTTAATTCACATGCATATATATGTATAGATATGCATATGCAAGCAGAGACATGCATAAACACAAGAACACACACACTTATACAGACACACACACATACAGACATACACATATGCAGACACACATATGCAGACATACACATACATGTATGTAGACATACACATATAACAACCATACACATGCATATACAAACAGACAGAGAGAAAGAGAGAGACAGACAGACAGACAGACAGAGACATATACCTGCGCCTACTTGAAATCATGTCTACACACCGTGAACGCATACACGCATACGTACATCCATGCAACACAAAAACATACATTATTATAGCAAAACACAATGTCTGTTGACATGAGACAAGCAGGTCCATGTCGCTTATGAAAGTCACCGTTCCCTGCAATCAGACATCTAACGTGGTCTTTTCTTTCGGTTAAACAGTATCTGGCCGTTACACACTTCGTCTCTGCAAATCGTTTACCAGACAATTTATGGTCGTGTGATTAATCCGCGAACGCTAATTTTAGGCGTTAGCGAAATTTAACCGAAGATAGTGCTCTCGAACCGATGCATTGAAAGCAAGAATTTAGACCCACACTGAAAACGTATCGTGGCCACTCTCTTTACGCAAATTGTCTGGTTAAACAGCAAATTTACAGTGTACCACAGGAAGGTACACTTCCGCTGAATGTCCTACCATATGTATGCATGTATGTATTTACGTGGGTATGTATGTATGTATGTATGTATGTACAGTATGTATGTATGTATGTATGTATGTATTTGTGCATGTGTGTATATATGTATGTATGTATGCATGTATGTATGCGTGTATGTATGTATGCATGCATGTATGTATGTATGTATGTATGTATGTATGTATGTATGTATGTATGTATGTATGTATGTATGTATGTATGTATGTATGTATGTATGTATGTATGCATGTGTGTATGCATGTATGTATGTATGTATGCATGTATGTATGTATGTAAACACACAGGTTTTAAGAACCTCACCACAGCGTTGTAACACGTCTATCCAGTTTTGAGGCAGTAAAAGTCTTAGGTCAGTAGGCCTATGTCGTAAGATTTGCAGTTTACTTCCAAATTACAGCGATACAAAACCCTACAGCAAGGTAGAGAAAACCCCGATCAGCTTCCTACTTTTCTCGTCGAGGAAAAGAAGTTTATGCAGTATCCTTGTCGTCTTGAAACTTCAAATTAGAACTTAACCGCCTCGAATAGCAGAGTTGAACATCCAAAGGCCACAGAAGTGAATGCATTTACCAGACATCGTTGTCTGGCGTCTTGTAGACTTGAATCGATGCCAGGACGACGAAGATGAGTTTTCTGGGAACTCGTCAGAAGCCCGGGACGTCGCGACAGTTGGGGGCATCGAAGGAGAGGACCTTGAATCGATTTCAACGTCCGAGACCAGACAGTATGACCAATCCGTGTACCCTGGAATGGACGCGATTTCGCTGCCCTTATATAAAAGACGGAGACTCGGGCGTCGTCGCGTTACGAAACAGTTCGACGACCGTTAGAAACAGGTTTTGTTAAATCTTACAGTTTAGTTGGCGGTCCAGAGAGATTTCGGTAAAGTTATCTTTGATCAAAGATTTGTGATTTTGTAGAATAATTAGCCTATCGTTGATTAGAGATCTTTAAAAGTAATCTCTGATTAAAAGATTTGTGATTTTTAAATCATCTCCGATTTGAAGATTTTTAAAATAATCTTTGATTCGGGATTGGTGTTTTTTTTAAAATAAAATTATCTTTGATTCATAATTGATTATTTTTGTAGACTTATCTTAGAGATCTGCTAACTAATTCGTGTCATTTTTATCGATAAGCTGTTGCAATTTGGCCTCTTTTTAGTGATCTGGGTTGTTGGGCTATTTTCAAGCGACCATTGATTGATGGCTTGTACATTGTGATAACGGCACTATGGAAGTAATTATATCGTATATGTTATGATATGCTATAGAGCTAGGCCTATGCTCTTTAGCATAGCATAGCATAACATAAATTTCATGTTATGTTATCTAATCTTAGATTCAATTACTAATTAAATTAGATTTGAATTATTCATCTGATTGCTTATCAGACAGCTGTTAAAGTCGTAATTT
>OY744614.1:47475193-47497693 GCA_963556255.1 Allolobophora icterica | reverse complement strand
AGTCAGTCAGTCAGTCAATAAGTCAGTCAGTCAGTCAGTCAGTCAGTCAGTCAGTCAGTCAGTCAGTCAATAAGTCAGTCAGTCAGTCAGTCAGTCAGTCAGTCAGTCAGTCAGTCAGTCAATAAGTCAGTCAGTCAGTCAGTCAGTCAGTCAGTCAATAAGTCAGTCAGTCAGTCAGTCAATAAGTCAGTCTGTCAGTCAATAGGTCAATCAGTGAGTCAGTAAATAAGTTAGTCAGCTAGGCAATGAGTCAGTCAGTCACACAGTCAGTTATTAAGTCAGTCAGTCAATAAATCAGTAAGGCAATCAGTAAGTCAGTCAATAACAAGTAAGTCAGTCGACGCATTAACCAACGTTTGAATAAACGAATGGACAAACGAAAGAATTAACGAACGAATAAACCTGTTGCCTTAAGTTGTCCTTTGTTGTCCTCTGTTGTCCTGTCCAGCGTTGTCGCGACAAGTTGTTGGCGTTGTCCGTGTCGGTGATGAACCAGTGGCCAGGGGTTCGTGTCAGGGTCATCGAGGGTTGGGACAGTGACGGTCACCACCCGTCGGAGTCTCTTCACTACGAGGGGAGGGCGGTCGACATAACAACAAGTGACAAGGACCGTACTAAGTATGGCATACTGGCTCGGCTGGCGGTCGACGTTGGATTCGACTGGGTCTACTATGAGTCGAGGGGACACGTACACTGCTCCGTCAAGTCAGGTCGGTGAGGAGTTAGGGGTAGCGCGTGACTTAACTCAGAAATGTGTACTTCATGAGAATGATTGGGAGGGACTGTGAAGTTATGTTGCGCTCTTTTGGGCAAATGTAAAGGGGCGGAGGAAGAGATGGTGATGATGATGGAGGAGGAGGACGAGGAGGACGAGGAGGAGGAGGAGGAGGAAGAAGAAGAAGAAGAGGAGGAGGAGAAGGAGGAGGAGTGAAGGAGGAGGAGGAGGAGGAGGAGGAGGAGGAGGAGTGAAGGAGGAGGAAGAAGATAGGGAGAAGGATGAGAAAGGAGTAGAGAAGGGGGAAGAAGATTAGGAGGAAGTAGAAGCATTAGCCGGTAAAGAAAGAGGAGAGAGGAGAGGTAGGGGAGGGAAAAAAGGAGGAGGACGAGCAGATGAGGAAGGATTGCAGTAGGGTATGGATTATTGACTTTTTATTGTGATGATTGGATGATGACGAATTGGCTTGACCTGCCTTGGATTGGATTGGATTGGGTTGGCTTGACTTGGCTTGGCATGATGTTGCGTGGCTTGGCTTTTATATTACTCTAGGCTTGGCTTTGACGGGCTTGGCTCGGATTGGACTGGATTAGATAAGATTAGATTAGATAACGACGATCTCATTGTTCGCAGATTCTTCCATTGCCACGAAGTTCGACGGCTGTTTCTCAGGGGTCAGCCAGGTAAAGGTCGAAGGTCGTGACACGGCGCTGCCCATCCGGGACCTTCAGATCGGCGATCGAGTTCTCTCGCTAGACGTCGCCACCGGATCCCTCCTCTACGACGACGTCATCGCATTCCTGCACCGAAGCGGCGAGGAGTCCGCCACTTTTCACCGCTTGGAGGCGGAGAATGACGTCACGATCGACGTGACTCCGAGCCATCTGTTGTTTTCGGCCGCGACCGAAGAGGCGGGGCTAACATCGGCGGAGGCGGGGCCTGTTTCCGACGTCACCGAGGGGCGGTATTTATTCGTTGCCACTGGCAACGCGTCATCCGTGCGTGCCGTGAAGGTGCATCACGTACGCGTCATGCGTGACGTCGGGGTGTACGCCCCGCTGACCCGGACTGGAACGATAGTGGTTGATGGAGTTATTGCCTCCTGTTACGCCCTCTTCCGGAGCCATGACGTCGCACATGTTGCCATGGCGCCGCTGAGACTTGCGTACTACGTCACCGGTCTGGTCGGATCACGTGATGTGCGCGAGATGACGTCATCGTCTTCGGTGCATTGGTACGCTGAACTATTGCTTAGAGTTACTCAGAGCTTAGTGCCAGCGATGTTCCACGGTCAGCAATGCGAAGTCTATGATAAACAATAATTTACTATATGACGTGTGCTTTGAGTTATATAGTCAACATACATATATTTACATATATGTGTGTATGTGTGTGTAGGTGTGTGTGTGTAGGTGTGTGTGTTCGTGCGTGTGTGTGTAAATAATTCTATTGTTATACATGGTGACATCATACTAGAGTACCGGTATTGTTACATCTATAATGATATGGTAAATAGCAATTCAGTTTTTATATATGAACACTATAATTATGTAGGCAATAATGCTGAGTACCGTATAGTCACAACATACCCGTGGTATATCCGTATATACCAAGAGTATTATTCCTGTTGTCATTATTTTTTTTTGCCCCAAGGTACATAATTATTATCCCTTGGGATCTTAGATATTAATCTGTTAATATGGTATCTCCAGGAAATCAGGCCTTGCCCTCCGCTAAGTCATTGAACGTGCCATTATTATTATTATTATTATTATTATTATTATTCTTTATAAGGAAATATTGTCATATGGGCATATGGGCTTCATATGCTTCTACGTGGGATGTTGCTGTAGGGGAAATGGTTCAAAAAGGTCTTCAAAACCTTTTCGCGAGAAAAAGGGTGTCTGCTACCCTCCTACCCTGAAAGCATGCCGATGCCGTTGTCTTAAATATCTCTTTAATAGGATGTGTGAGAAAATATACCAAAGATAGACATTTTGTCCAGTACTGAAGTTGAATAAGTGACCAGGGTCAGTTGAAGTGGGTAAATGGTCTACGTGGGTAAATATGTTGTTAGCTACCTCTTGCGAGGGTCCTTGCTTTGAGATCTGATGTATATCTTTCGTATGTTCTATTGTTGTATTGCTGTATTGTTGTATCATGCTTTGTATTTTCAGCTAATAATGTGCAATGTGTTTTCTATATCATTGGAGAAACTTGAAGATGTTAGCTTAGACATGTATTGCTTGCTATTGCATGAAAGCATATCTGTTAATGAGTTGTTATTTCAGAGTTAATTAAATATTAAGAGAATCTTTGTTTGATTATTTGGTTTGTCTTAAGTTAATACTTAGAGCTAAGGATGCCAATTTGCCAAGGCAAAAAAGTATTTCTGCCGGGACAGTGGATAAAACCGGTAATAACTGGCAAAAACCTTGGCAAAAACTTGCAGTCACAATTATTGTGACCATGACAAATTCTTAAAAAAATAACAAAGATAAACAACACTGTGGTGCATTTTACCCTGAGTCAGCATTGCTTTCTAAGAATGCTAATGTTCTGACAGTTATCAATTTTTCAAAGTGTCAATCAGCCAGTGTTACTAATACTGACATGTTGATGATAATGATGTGACTGCCCAGTTCATAACTGAGTAAATCCAATGTTCTATCTTCTGTGTCCAATGCATGAGGACTGCGAAGCATCCGGAAACAAGTAATGAAATGGTTGAAGATCCCTTTTCAACCTGGCTTCAGTGGAAACTGCTGACCTGCATGATGCTTTAGATTCTCCTACTCAGTCAGCATTAGCTACTCATGACAAGCATCGGCCACACTTACTCTATCACTCTGAAGTTTGTCAAGAGCCACAGCTATTGGCTTCAGCTGTAGTGACAAGTCCTTTCCTTTTTGTACAGGTTGAAATCATTTACTAATTGCACTATGCTGTCATCACAGTCACGCTCGTGAATAATGTTCAAAAAAGCAGGTCTGTTGCGAACGTATTTGTCAATGTACAAGCGGCTTGATCACAGTCCAATAGTAAAACAAGTAATAATAGTAAAAAGAATATTTATTAAATCTTAATCTGGCAAAAAGCATTTTTTCCAAACAAAAACTTGCCAACCCTGCCTAGAATAGTACATGTCCTATGCCTTTATTGATAGCCTTGCGGGAAGAATGAGTCTAAACCTATGGATTATTTAACATATTCTAACCAATCTACAGTTTCATTATTATCTCGGCAATTAAATTCCGTTCAAATGGGAGCGTTTCAGAAATAGCGCTAGAAAACAATGACAATTTTCTGACGGTCGCTGGGTGCGCTAGCGCTCGTCGATCATAAGCCACGATGTATTATCTATTTCCCGTCATATGCGACTGAAACGTCAAATGATCAACAGAGAAGATGGCGGACTATAGGGATGTTTCGATTTTCTCGAAACTTTGCAGCGGTTTAGTGGCTTTCCTTCTCGTCGTTTTTCTTCCTGGGGCAGAGGCCTTCGATGGGGGCGATGTGGCGGCCCTGGTCATCGGACTGGTCGTCGGCATACTCGGCATCTGTTCGTGCCTCGGCTACTACGCCCGCAGACGAGGGGCGTAAGTTTCGAAATGCCCCGTCGAAAATCGTTGAAACACTCCAATCGCGAATGCCTTAGACTGCACACACTGACGCGAAGTTATTTTATTTTTGCACGGAGACGGAAAGTTCGTTGGTTACTCCGGATTGAACTGGACACTGTAAATAGCGGTTAATCGCGAAACGTGGAAAGGTAACGTTAACCTCGTCATCAGTTTTCTAAGAAGAAACGCTGTCATGGGATGTAGTACTTAAGCTTGTGGTACGCAAAATCATATCGGTTCCGTGTTTTTTCTCTAAAGACTGGTACTGCGTTGTCGTACTGGTACTAAACCATTTATGGCACTAAACCATGACTACGAAACGTGAATGATGACTGAAACTTCTGGTTATTTTCACGAGCGTTTCACTTGTTCAACATTTCGTATTGACTTCAACGAAACTTTTGATCTGATCTAGAGACTTTGGTTATTAGTTGCTGCCGACCCACCCACATCTAGCCTTAAAGTCTTGTAAATGATCGAGCTCAACGCGTCAACTGGAATTCTACTTCCTCTGTCCTGCACGTGCCACTCCTGAACTCCAGAGGAAAGCGAATATGTCGTAAAGATGAACATCTCCAAGAGACATTCCACGTTTGTGCTGAACGTTTTGGGAATTCTGGTTTCTAAATTCGAACCCATAAAGCTTCAAGATGTCATAAACTAATTACTGATCTTTCTGGAATGATTTACTTAACACAGTTTGATGGAATTTAATACGGAATGGTTGAAAATTTTCTTGCAAGCAGCGACCATTTTATGCAAATTCCTAAATATAAATATGCCGATTAAATAGCGTAAAAATTATATTATCCATTATTCGTTGTTGGAATGGTAAATATCTTCTAATGTTCATCACCAAAGAGATCGTTTTCCTTTGTGTCAAAATTAAATTTAGGTTACAGATGTGTGATGGTATTTGCTAACAGATGCCTAGTTTAAAACTATATTAACGTCAACTACAGCACATGTTATATACACACACAAGTAATACATGTACATATTATATATCTGTGTACAATTGTAATTAGTAACATATCGAGCCGGTGTCTAGTGCACAAGGCATCAACCGATGGCACACCAAAACCAATCCATTATCAGGTCAAAATCCAGAAGATCAGTCTGTAAGCGTATGGTGGATAAACAGTTCGAAAGAGGTAAATTTTAAGCTGAACGAAATAACACCAGCGACTGAGCAGAACGCGTAGACACATGGGCAGAGTTTTTAAAAGTAGGTCCAGCACCCGAAAAAGCTCGTTCACCAAGAAAAGTTCTGGATTTAGGTATGACCAGACAAAGATAATCAGATGACTGTTGAATAATGATAAGTCTGGGGAATAAGAACTGGTGTCGTATTGTGGCTGGCTTAGTCCCAATTTGAAACTAATTCTTTGCTGAACAGGAAGCCAATACAAAAACTCAAGCACATGAGTTACATGGACATGTTCATATCTGGATGTTATTAGTGTGTACATAAAAAATACATCAACAGGACTCAAAGTCATTTGACATTTTACATGTAGTGTGAAATACAGCACATGAAAATAATATATATACATTTATTTGTATATATATATATATATGCATGTATATTTCTGTAATATGTATATATATATATATATATATATATGTGTGTGTGTGTATGTATGTACATATGTGCAAAATACATGGGCAGACTCGGTCATGTGACACATAATCATAATTTTTATAATAATAATCTTCGTTTGAATATCTTCAAACTGACAATAACGCAGTAGGATTACAAATCAGTATGAACGGATGATCACAAGTTATTACAGGAGTCGAATTTAACTGTACACGGCAGCCATGCAAGGCGCCCATCACGTCCTACATCTCATTTTAACAACGCGCCATCACGCGAATGAAAGGCTGAGTGGACCTAAATTTGGAAGGGTTGCGGGAAGCGATCCATGCAGTTCAGTCATGTGATCAAGATACCTGCTGTAGGGCAATTTCAGAACGCACGATCGACTTATTTTTAAACTTCCTTAACTTCAAACTTAGTAAAGCCGAATTTGTGTTTGGGAATGTTGTAATAATATTTTACTCTGTTCGCTAGGTGGCCAATACGAGTTAATTGTTCCGATTTGTTCGATAGAGGGCGATGTTAATTTTTCTGGCTAGAAGAAGAAGAGCAGCCCCTTAAGCTAGCCATGAGGTAGCCATAGGTATGAAGTGTTAGCGACTTCATTTTTCTTGGCCTCGGCATAGATGGGCGGGTTACCAGTCCTCTCCCTCGCCGTCTTATCCCACCGACAGTGTACGGTCAGTGTACTCTCATAACACAGGTTAAATTCTTATGGCTATGCCAGGCTATCGATGTTTGAAATATTACACTTATTGGAAAACAAGTAAACAGAAACTATGTACTGTACAGTGGCATATAAAATAAAACTGGAAATAGACTAAAGATGAGAGCTGTAAATGCATAATGACAGCATGTGTATACATTCAATTGCAATTACATACATTGATGCATAGACCGTTTGCTGTGTTCGGCCCATCCTCCTGGAACAAGCTGCCTAACAACCTGCGACGTGAGCTTCTCAGCCTCTCTTTGCCTCTTTTCCGCAAACGATTGAAATCAACCATTTTGTTCGATCATTGTCTGATTGTTTTAGGTCCAATGAGTCTATCTTCAAGCGGCGCTATATAAATTTCCAATTATAACCACCCACATACATAGGCGTCCGCGGGTGGTGCAATGGGCCCCCTGGAATTTGCAAATATTTTACAAAAATGAAATCTTTATTATAATTATTTCAACAGTCCCAACGCTGTTTTCAAGTGTAAAAAACAATTATTTAGGTAAGTCCATGACCATTATTTATTTTTAAAGTTGTCACGTGTTCTGTGTTCATGAATAGCTATCCAAAAACGTCATTTTGCTCCACTCTTAAAAAATGCTTGACCCCTTAAATCCCCCTTCATAAAAATGCCTACATACACAACCCTACATGCATATATATAATATATAATATAAGCCTACATAAACTCCCAGACACAGATGTTTGCATGCAAATATAGTGATTAGGGCCAGAGCCCCAAACCCTAGCTAAATATGACCCTTCTAAATTTCACTGTGGAGTTTATTTTGACACCCAATAAATAATAATAACCCTATTACCTTACGAACTAATTACTTTCATGTTACCCCAGTCAGGCGTGAAGATCAGCTAAACGGGGCGTTACAGTTGTTGCTCACCTATGACCCCAATTATTTCCGATAAGGGTTGAGGTTTGCGAGGTCAAAGTACGAACGTCTTCTTTCTACCCTCACCCCTCTCATTCTGTAACCCAATCGGCGCCACCGTACGCCGAAACCCTTTGAAGGGGCGATTTACGTTGCGACTTCTAAGGTTAATTACCCCCTGTTTTTTGGGCTAGGGGTATACGGCCTCGTAAGTCCAGCTTCTGATTCCTCCCTCTCCTGTTTCAATGTTCCCGTACCCCTCCGACAAAGGGGCGCTGTACTTCGCCCTTCCAGCTTCTCATGTCTTTAGTTTGCCCCATTTTACTCTTCTTCCTCCTTCTCCTCCTCTGTCATTCTTTTGAGGAATGAATTGTGCCAGCGGTTAGACAGATAGACAGATAGATAGATAGATGCTTAGGGTAGATCTATATCTGTCTGTCTATCCATCGGTCCGTCTGTTCGTCCGTCCAACTATCCGTCCATCCGTCAATCCATAATAATAATAATAATAATAATAATAATAATAATAATAATAATAATAATAATAATAATAATAATAATAATAATAACGGAGACGAGAACGGCGTGCTCCAAGCTTAAATACACTTCTTTTTATAGTTTCTTAGAGCCTGAGGGATTTTCGTACCTCGGGCGATAAAAAAAAAATAATAATAATAATAATAATCATATTCATAATCATAATAATAATCATAATCATAATCATAATAATAACACGGACAATTTCTATATCACCGTAAAGCGTCTATGCCGCTACATCCGTCCATCCGCCCGTATATTCGTCCATCTGTCCGTTTGTCCGCCCGTCTATCGGTCCGTCCGTCCGTCCGTCTATCCGTCCGTTTGTCCGTCCGTCCGTCTATCCGTCCGTTTGTCCGTCCGTCCGTCTATCCGTCCGTTTGTCCGTCCGTCCGTCTATCCGTCCGTTTGTCCGTCCGTCCGTCTATCCGTCCGTTTGTCCGTCCGTCCGTCTATCCGTCCGTTTGTCCGTCCACCTATCCGTCCGTCCGTCCGTCCATCCGTCGCTTTCCCTGCCTCAGATGGACCTGTATAATCGTCCTGTCGTCCGTCCACTCCCCTTCCTCATTCCCTTTCAGTGCAACGACCGAGAGGGAGGAGAAGAATCCAGTGCCGCATACGGAATGAACCCTTCCTTACTCCGCCAACGCAGGTGAATTAACGCGGGGCGTTTAATGGGGCGCGCTCTCTTCTCTCTCCTTTCTTCCTCCTGTCTGTCTGTCTGCCTGTGTGTCTGTTTGTTTGTCTGTCTGTCTGTCTGTCTGTCTCGCTCTCTCTCGCTCTCCCTTCTTCCTCCTGTCTGTCTGTCTGTCTGTCTGTCTGTCTGTCTGTCTGTCTGTCTGTCTGTCTCTCTCTCTCTCTCTCTCTCTCTCTCTCTCTCTCTCTCCATTCCCTACCCTATGCCTGCCTGCTGGGTTTTCTGTCTGTCTGTCTGTTTGAGTGCCTGTCTGTCTGTCTCTCTTTCTGTCTGTCTGTCTCTCTTTCTGTCTGTCTGTCTCTGTGTCTGTGTGTTTGTCTATCAGTCTGTCTGCCTGCCTGCTTGCCTGCCCGCCTGTCTGTCTGTCTTGAAGGAGCCAACGGTGCCACCCTCAAGCGACCAACTACCCAACCCGTCCCCACCCACTTCCACGGACGGGATCGACAGCGAACGTTCGTCGCCTAACGAATACCTCGCCGCCCGCCCGGTCGACCGCCCGCCAGCGCGGTCTGTCTACCGCCCGACTCCGTCGATCCATCGCGGTAAGGGCTCTCGCGTTGGACGTGACTTGCGCGAGACTTGGCTGTCAACGTCGTCGTCTTCGTCGTCGTCAACGGATCCGGAAGTGAATAATCGGGCAGGTCAAGCGGAAACGACGGCTGGCCTTGCGCGCATGCGCGGGAAGTGGCCTGGAAGGGACGGCGGTGCGTAGGAACGCGTCTTCGGCGCTCACCGGAGCAGACGCGTTGGAACACTGATGCGAGCGGTCGAGCGTGTTCATCGAACGGATGTACACGAATCGTAACATGCTTTCGAACATAGATCACGTGCTGGACCGTAGATGTGTGCGCCGTGATATGTGCTGACGGGTGCGTACGTACATTGACAAGTGCGCGTTCGATGATACATTGGCGAATTGAAACATGCGATGGAACATTGATGTAAGACCGTGGTTGGAACGCAGGTGCATACATTGGAGCATAGATACGTACATTAATGCAAGATCGGAAACTGCGTTGAAGCATAGATATTGAATTTGGAACATAGATACATACGATAGCGCATTATGCACACATCAGAACAAAGATACGTGCGTTCCAGCACAGATTCTAGAATTTGAACGTTAGAACATCTTATATGTTCGTTAGAATATAGATTCTGCGTCAGAACATAGATACATGCGTTGGAACATAGATATACAGTTGGAACATAGATACATGCGTCACAACATAGATACGTGCGTTGAAGTATAGATTCTAAAATTGAAACATAGATACGTGCAATACACCATAGGAACGTGCGTTGCAACGGGGACTGCGTATACGACAGGATAATATATTCTCTTCTGAATAAACACGTATTTTATTATCGTTTTATTCCTAAGCTGGACATGAAATTAATAAACTACACGCGAATGAGCGCCGGTGATTTTGCAACACGATAACAGACGAAATAAAAACTGCACCGCATCGGAGACTCCGATGCTTTCAACCGTCGACGCCATTCACGTCAAACTGTCTTTGAGTTTTGCAGACGGGAGAGAAGATTATACATAGAGATCTACAGATAAGCGTAGATACGCGGACACAATGTCCGATGCATCGTCATAGAGATTTTCAATTAAGCCGCAGCGCCATAGAGATCCGAATGCGAACATTGATGAATTGCCGGCCATAGAGATATCCGTGTAATACGAACATAGAGATACAATGCGCGCGACGCATTACCATAGAGCTTTCATAATTACAGACTCTCATCAGCATAGACGTTGTATTATGCTTCACAGGCGCCCTCTATTCAGCCGACGTAAGCAGGTTGACATCTGCAAATGATAACTTTTCGGAATCCAGCGCCGACAGCCGAGCCGGCGTTCCTCTTTGATTACCGACGATAGATTTAAAACGAGCGGAGTCCATCGTATTCGGGAGTTCTCCCCAAGCTGGGCTGACTCACAATAGCCCAGCGCAACCCTCACTTGCAACCAGACGAGATATAGACTCCGGTACCGACGTAGTACAGCCAAAATATCATCTTTGTGCCACGATGAACGAGCAGCGAGCGAACACACAAGAGCAATAAATCTCGCAAAGGCCGTGTTGGAGAATCCGATACTCTCGAGTGTTATCAGCCGGCGATGTTATGTTTTGATCTTCTGCGACGCCGGAAACGCAACCTCTAAGTTACTCGAAACCCTCTCGGATCGATAAAACAGCGAATCGTGACCGGAAGTAGCCCGGCCGAACCGGAAGCAGTTTTTCTACAGATATTGGCCAAGATTCTTTACGTACGGCGATCAAAGAACTGCCGCAAGACCGTCTGCAAGATCGAGATATCTCGATGAAAAGAATTGGCAGCGATTATAGTTTCTCCTCGTCGACCCCAACCGGAAGGGAGTTCTTTTAGGGGATCTAGAGGCGCGAATCGTTCCGAGTGACCCTAACCGGAAGTGAATTTTTAGCAGATCTTGAGACGCGAATCGTCCACGAGATCCCAAACGGAAGTGGATTTTTAGTAGATCTGGACGCAAGTCACCGATGAAACCCTAACCGGAAGACCTGTATACGTCATCGGAAGTCGTTATTGTGCTTAAGTTTCGTGCTTAAGATTGAGACGTCGTTCTTGGTAGAGCCGCCATGTTCGTTCCGATGCACTGGATGACCCTGTCGCTGCTGTGTCTGAGCGGACGACTGATCTCCCCAGGTGGCGCCAGTGGTACAGGTGAGTGAGACCGTTGATTGGCCAAAAGAAACGGACGATTACGTGACTCGCACTGGAATAACACCATGTCTCAGTCTTTGTCCTTGCACCTGTCTGTCTGTCTGCTTGTCTGTCTGTCTCTGTCTGTCTCTGTCTGTCTGTCTGTCTGTCTGTCTGTCTGTCTGTCTGTCTGTCTGTCTGCCTCTCTCTCTCTCTCTCTCTCTCTCTCTCTCTCTCTCTCTCTCTCTCTCTCTCTCTCTCTCTCTCTCTCTCTCTCTCTCTCTCTCTCTCTCTCTCTCTCTCTCTCTCTCTCTCTCTCTCTCTCTCTCTCTCTCTCTCTCTCTCTCTCTCTCTCTCTCTCTCTCTCTCTCTCTCTCTCTCTCTCTCTCTCTCTCTCTCTCTCTCTCTCTCTCTCTCTCTCTCTCTCTCTCTCTCTCTCTCTCTCTCTCTCTCTCTCTCTCTCTCTCTCTGTGTCTTCTATCCTCTTGTAGTTACTTTCTGACTTACTTTGCCTCCGGCTGCGTATCTGCGCAAATCGCTTCTCCATGCATGTATGTCTGTCTGCATGTATGTGTACGTCTGTCTGTATGACTCTCTGTCACTGCCTTCGTGTCTCTGTCTCTGTCTTCCTCTGCCTGTGTTTTCGTGTATGGCGTCCTCAATCTCATTCTGCCTATCGCTGTCTCGCTGCGTCTCTCTCTCTCCCCTTGTCTATTGCTGTCTTTGTCTACCTGCCTCCACGTCTGTATATCTTTCTGTTCTCTTTATATCTCTCAGTCTCTCTGTCTGCCCGTGTATCTTCCCGTGTCTTTCTCTGTCATCTCCCTGCTTCCGCTTCTCCTTCTCCACATCCTTCTCCCTACCCCTCTTCCTACACCCGCCGTTTATCCAATCTCTCTGCTTCCACCTTTGCACCCATTATGCCCTGCATACTAATGCAGTCATGCCCCTCGGCTACTAATTTGGCTTATCTCTATGATCTGCACTCCCCACCCACATAGTATTCAGAAGTACCAAGTAGTACGTTCAATAGTATTCAGAAGTACCAAGTAGTACTTTCAATAGTATTCAGAAGTACCAAGTAGTACTTCCAATAGTATTCAAAAGTACCCAGTAGTACTAGTACTTAAGAGTACGCTATGTTTGTATGTATCCCCGTCAGAGCAGATATTTGATTCGAGATTTCTGCTCCACCTGCGCGCCTTGGCCAACTTAGCTATATTGAGTATTCACTGACCGTGCACTGTCGGTGGGAAGATGAGACGGCGAGGGAGACGACTGGCCACCTGCCCTCATATGCCGAGGCTAAGAAAAGGAAGTTGCTAACACTTCATACCCATGGCTGCCTCTCTTCTTCTTCCTCGTTTTCTATGTGTGTATGTATCCGAACTCTTAAGAACTCCTTAAGAACTCCACAAGAACCTTGCAAAAATATTAACTAATAGTACTTGTATTACTCAATAATACCCAGTTATGTTCAATAGTATTCAACAGTATCCAGTAGTACCTAATAGAATCCGCTAATACTTAATAGTTCCAACTAGTATACCCATTAGTACCCAATGACCCCCAATCGTGTCCGATTACACCAATTACTAACATTGCTTTGAATATAATATACATGTGGATCATTCGAGAACATCAGGCGGTGAACGGAATAGTAATTAGTCTATCGGTGCACATCGATATTATGTCGTTTAAAGATTTTACCTGAGTCTAGAGGACGCCAGTGAAAGATCTGCGTTTTTTGGAGAAGAAGCGACCGTACGTCTGCGGAGAAAACCATTAGGACGAAACAGCAATGGGATGAATTACTGGCTCTGCCTTTGCACATTATACGGTAGTCGTCGAGTGGGTTCTTTGTTCGCCCCAGGGCGCTCGGGTTCTTTACAGGCGTTGACGGGGTTGTAAGTGATGATAGAAGTGGGTAGATGTTTCAAAGGCTGGGTTGGAAGTCCTTTTTGGGTTCGCCTTAGCTTTGGGGTATGAATAAATGTATGCAAGCATGTATCTAGGTAGGTAGGTATGTAGGTATACTGTGCATGTATAGGCCTACGCGTGTATGTATGTGTGTATATATGTATGCATGTATGTGTATGTATTTATGCATGTATGTATATATGTGTTTTTCATTTTTACTCATTTGTTGTTTATTTATTAAGCGCCACTTTAAAATGACTAAGCATCCATCGATGGCGCTGCGCAATTGTGAGTGAAAGACTTACTCACGGTTCCTATACGCAGTAACCGTCTCAGGAGAGGAGGATCGAACCCGTACTCTCAGTGTTGTAAGGCGAGCGCTCTAACCAATTGTGTCCCAGGTGCGTATGTATGTATGTTTGTGTATCAAGGTGTGCTTGTATGTCTCTGTATGTCTGTGTGTGTATCTGTATGTGTGTCTGTATGTGTGTATGTGTGTGTCTGTGTGAGTGCGTCTGTGTGTGCCTGCATGTGTGTGCGCGCGTGTGCCATATGTGTGTGCGCGCGTGTGCCATATGGTACCCTTCACGTGACTCACAAAATCCCGCCGTGGGTTTTATTGTAACAAGAACAAAGGGTAAAAACTGCAAATTACCACAACCATTTCGTGTCTCTCTTTGTTAATCCCCTGACGTCAGACATGGTTCAAATGTCAAAGAGAATGCAAAGGAATTCACGTATATCTATTTTCAGAATGTCTACGTTTATGCCTCCATAATTAGAGCGCCTCGTATGTTTGGTGACTATATTTGGAACTAATAAATTTACGAGGTTGGCGATAGTGTAGTGGTTATAACGCGCTAGACTGTGAACCGAGAGACCGGTGGTTGAAATCTTTGCCAGGGCAGAAATTTGTTGCGAGATTGCGACTCCACTTCCGCCCATAGCCAACTCAGCTATAATGAGTACACTGACCGCAAAACTGTCGGTGGGAAGATGAGACGGCGAGGGACAGGAATAGCCACCCGTCGTCATATGCCGAGGCTACGAAAATGAAGTCGTTAGCACTTCACGATAAACAAAGAGACAGTTACACTGCAGAAAGCAGCACAAGGAATCTACTCTTAATGCATACTGCCATGCATACGTATATTCAGGTATATATTTAATATACATACATGTATGGCTATTTAATATTATACAAATCGTATGCAATGATACACAATCATGTGTATACGATGGCGATACGAACTGGTTAAGGCGTGGATTCTATTTCGACGCATAGTGACGCATCAACAGGAATTCCAACACTCAGTGTATTTGTGTGGAATATTTAATATAGACAAGAGTATTATTTTGTATGATTTATGTACTATCAAAATAGCCACATATTATTTATTTCTATTTTCATATACATTGCTATTTTATAGCCACCTACATAAGCACATGTTATATAAATAAAATCAGGCTATTTAATAATATATAAATTATATGCAATAATAGCTGCGTCTATACTAAATATTTCATATAAATACACGGAATTCTAAAATCTCTGAGATGCGTCGCGACGTGGCAAAACAGAATCTACGCCTTAACCAATTCGTGTCTCATTCATATGCGCAGCGCAATGTAATCCGCAATCACCATTTGTCATCCATTCATTCATCCGTTCTTTCTGTCCATCTGTCTTGCATTCTTTCTTTCGAATCGTCCATCCATCTCTCGTTCTTTTCGGTCGTTTTATGAGCTTTGCGAGTCGATCGTAATTGGCGGTAATTCTAAATCGGTCTCTGCCTTTGGTCTCTGTCTGTCTCTCTCTTTCCCTGTCTGTCTCTGTATCTGTCTCTGTCTCTGTTTCTCTCTTTCTTTGTCTCTATCTCTTTCCCTGTCTCTTTAGAAACGTCAACTGTTAGACGCGGTTCAAAGAACTTAGGCGTCAATACTGTCGGGAATTAATAACAAATGACCACATCAACAAATGACCACATCACACCGCTATATATATATATATATATATATATATATATATATATATATATATATATATATATATATATATATATATATATATATATATATATATATATATATATATATATATATAGCATACGAAATACCTATACATAGATATACCTATATGTATATATATATATATGCATGTACATATGTATAGTATATATATACACGCATATATTCATCAAACGATAACATACCACAGTATTTTAACACATAATCATGCATAAATACGATATATATACATATGATATATATACATATGATATGTACTATAATAAATGACTGACTGACTCACTCACTGACTCACTCACTGACTCACTCACTGACTCACTTACTCACTGACACTGACTAACAGTCTGACCGACCGACCGACCGACTGACAGTCGTTACGATTACGCAGCCTGACATTACGTGTAAACGTTTGGCTTATGAGGCGCCTGCATGCATTGTGTTGGACGGGTGAGGTCCGGTGGCGTGATGGGAAAGATTGTTCTAATTAGCGGCGCCGCTAAAGGAGATTAAGTGACGGCCTTCTTCTCTGCCGTCGTCCACACAACGGAATTAATGATTAATTGTGAACACGAAATCAATCACTCCATTCTGCGATGCAAGGGCAGACGTAGGCAGACGGACAGACAGACGGATAGAGAGATGGACAGATGCACAGAGAGGTAGATAGGCAGGCAGATAGACAGATAGGTAGAGGCAGAGATGGAGACGGGGAGAGGCAGAAAAGGAGGCGGACAGAGAGATGAAGTGTGCACGTGATGAGAGAGAAACATGAAGCTAGAGAGAGAGATATAGAGAGACAGACAGAGACAGACAGAGAGACAGAGAAAGACACAGAGACAAACAGATAAACAGACACAGAGACAGAAAGAGTGAGAGAGAGATAAAGAGAGACAGAGAGATAGAGAGAGACAGAGAGGAAGGGAGGGACGGAAAGAGAGAGAGAAGGAGCGAGAGACAAAGGAGAGCCACAGAGAGAGCTACACAGAGAGAGAGAGAGAGAGAGAGAGAGAGAGAGAGAGAGAGAGAGAGAGAGAGAGAGAGAGAGAGACAGACAGACAGACAGACAGACAGACAGACAGACAGACAGACAGACAGACAGACAGACAGACAGACAGACAGACAGACAGACAGACAGACAGACAGACAGACAGACAGAGCCAGAGATAGAGTGAACGAGGAAAGAAATCAGTAAACGGTCAGGTGAGCAGACAGAAAGACAGACAGAAAGAAAGACAGACAGACAGCAGGACGGACGAAGGGTCAGATGGACGGACATGGAGAGGAGCGGCGGAGACTGTAGGGAACGCTTGAAGCATATTAAACGCACTGAGCGTGTATTGATCAGCGCAGTCGTCTTTTATCGGCTTTGGCTGCGGTGACCTCAGTATACGGACCCAGCACAGAATGAACTATATATATATATATATATATATATATATATATATATATATATATATATATATATATATATATATAGGTACATTTCATTCATATATTTATATATACCCTATATATACCCTATATATATATATATATATATAGGGTATATATATAGGGTATATATATAGGGTATATATATAGGGTATATATATATATAGGGTATATATATTATGTGTGTGTATCTGTTCATATACCTATATACCAACAAGTACTTGCAATGTATACGATATATATATATATATACATCTATATAATTACCTAGACTATATCTTTATATACATTCATATATATATATATATATATATATATATATATATAAAACCTATATAATATATTCCTACATATATAAGCACACCTATGTATATATATATAATTATATATATAATTACCTATATATACATACATACACACCTATGCACATTCATATGCATTTATATATATATGTATAAACACAAGAATCTGTATATTTTTATATTAACGCACTTCGTGTGTATATCCTTTAGATATATATTCATTCAAATACCTTCTACATCTTCTTTATAAAGGCGCTTGATAAATGCCTGTAGATGTATGAAGGTGTATACGTCTGTGAACAAAGGCCAATATATTATTGAGTTTAATGTCTGATGGGTGCGCGGACACTTTAATGTGGCCTCGATGCTGAGATGAATGGCCGGCGATGATTTATTAGACAGGCACTGTGACCGGAAACGAAACATTAAACTGGCCTTTATTATCGCTCAGACAATGGGGCGCTATATAAAAGTCCAGGTGGGTAACGAATTAACTAGTGAAGACGCACGCACGCATGCACGCACATACGTACGTATGTGTGTATGTACGTATGTGTGTGTGTATGTATGTATGACATTGTGTGTATGTAAGTATGTGTGTATGTATGTGTGTGTATGTAAGTATGTGTGTGTATGTATGTGTGTGTATGTAAGTATGTGTGTATGTATGTATGTGTGTATGTATGCATGTGTGTATATATGTGGACACATGCATGGCATGTAGGTATGTATGTGTGTATGCATGCAATGTAATATGTACACTATGTAGGTATGTATTGGCGTGTATGTGTGTATGTATATATATATGCATGTATGTATGTGTGTGTATTTATGTGTGTATGTATGTATGTATATATGTATGTATGTACGTATGGTTGTATTTTTGCGTATTTATGTGTGTGTATGTATGGATGTATGGATGTGTGTGCGTTTATGTATATATTTATGTATGTATGTGTGTGAGTATGATGTGAATAAGTTTATTGCGAGTACTGAACCTGATCAATGCTCCGTACCGAATTCTTTACCGAAATACTTTTCTGTCGTTTATCTAAAGCCACTTGAAATTACCAAATATCGTCGGTCCGTCGATCAAATTAAATTTTAAGTCGGGGTTTTTAATGGAATATCGCAGGGTTGGAATTGTCAGAGGTCTGGGAGTTGAACCCCCTAGTCTTTCTTAGGACCCCCAGTCAAGACTTCATTGCACACCCCAAGGGGTCGTTTCCAACGCCCTCGCTTGTGCAAGTGTGATTTAGCATTATTTGACTCTGAGTCACGGACAAAGAGAAGACATTTCCTTGGTGTATCATGCATACACTTTTGAATTTTCTCAACAAAGGAATTGATTCGAGTCTGACTTGCAAAACTGATAGCGTTGAAATCAGCTGCTTTCGCATTTCATTTACATCAATTTGTAAAATACGGATAAAATGTTCAACCCTCCACCAGTCTTTTTCTACAATTCCCACACTGCAATATCGTGGAAACAATAAAAATAATTTCTAAATTAGTTTCAATTTCAGTTGACAACCGATTGCGCCGCAAACCATTTGGCTATATATAGTTGTATATTATTCGCATTTATGAAGAGCTATAATAAAGGAGGTGTATGAAACTTGAGACGTGTAAATGTATGGATGTTATTATTCTTTGCCTTGAGGCGCTTGAAGTTAATTTAAGGATTACAAAGGTCGTGTTTAAAAGCTGTCTATTGCAACCTATAGATGTATTAACATAGACCGCGAGCAGGTTTTACGATAAAACAATAATGATGATGACGACGACGACGATGACGATGATAATAATAATGCAGATCTGAGAGTGATGATGACGATGGTTAAATGATGACGGCGACGACAACGACGATGATGACACGATGAAAATAATGTTGTTGTTGTAGCTGGGGGATGACGACGTTGATGATGAGGACAGGGGAGTATAGGAAAAGGAGAAGGAGAAAAAGAAGGAGAAGGAAAGAGAAGGAGAAGAGGAAGGAGGGGGAGGAGGTGAAGGAAAAGAAGGAGGAGAGGAAGAAAAGAGGATGACGATGATGATGACGACGTTCAATAACAACAGCAACTTTAATCCATAAACGGACCTGCGCATTTCGCTTATCAGATGTGAATAATGATTTCTAGTATACACATTCTATCGACATATAGTTATATACAACATTTATTTCAATATATATATACATATATATTGTATGCATGTATATATACATGTGTATATGTATATATGAAGTCGTTTCGTGGTTGGGTGATTCGGGTCGCTTCGGAATGGTTGTGGAACGGACCCGTTGAATCAATCTTGAGGCGATAATCTCGCATTGGATCTGATCTGCAGCTGACATATCGCGCGGATTTATCTCGGTGACCGATGGTCGCCTGTCGATCACGCGCCCCATCTCAGACGCAGACGACTAGCGGTCTCTGTCGACCATCTGTGACTTCTGTCCTGTCAATCATCTCTGAAGGCAGCAGACACTTCGGTCGACGTTGGTCGACTGTGGCAGACAGTTGTTTGTAGTATTTGTGTGGCGGAAATATTCATGGCTAATACTAAGGGAAGTAATGAGCTTGATGGAGATCGTTTATTTGTACCCATCGCCGTCGAATCTCTGATGTCAGAAACTTATGATGATGATGATGATGATGATGATGATGATGATGATGATGATGATGATGATGATGATGATGATGATGATGATGATGATGATGATGATGATGATGATGATGATGATGATGAATAATGCTGATGATAAAGCAGTAGTTTTCAGTGTTTAACGAGGGTTTTGTGTATGCTATGACAGTTGACGACAAGTTTACCTTACCCATATCGACTCGTCAACAGTCTGCGTATACGTATAGCTCAAATGATGTTGATGGTGGTTGTGGTGGTGGTGGTTACCGTGATGGTGGTGTTGGTGGTGGTGGTGGTGGTGGTGGTGGTGGTGGTGGTGGTGGTGGTGGTGGTGGTGGTGGTGGTGGTGGTGGTGGTGGTGGTGGTAGCAGTAGTGGTGGTGGTGTAGGTGGAGGTGGTGGTGTAAGAGTACAGTTAGAATGGACTATAGATGATGATGACTAGACTAGAATATGAATTGGCTTGGATTAAATTAGAATCGATTAGATCAGACTAGATAATTATATGGATATGATTTGATTATAATTAATTAGACTACAATGGATTAGATTAGATTAGATTACAATGTATAATTATACCAGACAAACAGTGACTGTTTATGTATAAAAGCGTTTTGGCCACACTACACCGTGTTCCTTCGTTGCTGCGCAGACTGTCGATCTTGCTTTCACTGATGGAGAGATTTCCTTGTTCATCTTGATGCTGGCTGCGGAGGCTGCTTGTGTGTCATTAGTCATATTTGTAGTTACTCGTCAACGGTCGGCGCTCTCTTGTAGGAGCTTCATCGATTGAGAGGCCAACATAATTGCCGCTATATAAATACAAGGAAACAAGCGAATAAATAGTCGGAACAAGTAGCTCTTCCTCTTGGGAACCACAGAGTTTCATGAGTTTATTCATTCATAGATTCATAGATTTATAGATTT
The DNA here is from genome assembly GCA_963556255.1 of Allolobophora icterica. Taxonomy (NCBI): domain Eukaryota; kingdom Metazoa; phylum Annelida; class Clitellata; order Crassiclitellata; family Lumbricidae; genus Allolobophora; species Allolobophora icterica. Next base: position 47,476,960 of record OY744614.1, on the reverse strand, counting down.
ATTTGTAGAGATTGATAGATTTATTTATGAGCTTCATAGTGTTAGAATAAGTATTAATATTAGTATTAAACAAGTATTAGTATCAGTAATAATAAGGCAGACCATGACTATGTTGGATAGGTAATATAACTGAGGACATAACATCACATGGACTAACGCTATAAGGGTGCAACAGGGTTTACGCCAGTTCAACACGGTCGTCTAAAACTGTCTTGTTTGACCGGGGTTGAACTGGGAGCGCTCATGAGTAGATAACCTTGAAGGGGCGCTATTAAAGACCTCTATAATAATAATAATAATAATAATAGATTTGACAAATGACTGAGGACTGGGGGGAGATCATTTATTCGTACACGTCGCCGCCAAATGGCTGGCGTCAGGAACTGATGATGATGATGAGTATCAGTATTATTATCAGTATTAGTTTTAGAATAAGTATTAGTATTAGTTCTAGTGTCAGAATCAATATTAATTCTCACGTAATAGTGAGAGCTCTCTCACGTATGCATATGCGGTTAGCTTTTCACCTGTGTGATCGGAATCAGCAGGTGGGCATTGGTGCCGCTCGGTCTGAGCTCACAGTTTGCACTGCTGGAGTGCCACAGGGATCTGTCCTTGGCCCTTTGTTATTTACAGTCTTTACTTCCCCAATCAGTCGTATAGCTACTCATATCGGAATCCAATTACAACAGTATGCAGACGATACTCAGCTCCATATCCCTCTATCAAACACCGATCAGTCTGGTAAATTGAAACCTGAGGAGTGCCTCTCATCTTTTATGCGTGGTTCTGTTTCAATGTTTTGGCCATAAACCCAGACAACTCTAAGGCAATTTTGTTCGGTTATCGCCAACGCCTGCGTTCTCTCCCTTGACTGTCTAGCACTGACCTCGCAGGCACTGCTGCGCCACTATCAGATACTGTCAAAATACTTGGGGAAACCCTCCTGGACAGACAGTTCAGATTCCGACCGCACATAACAAACATTTGTAAATCTTATTTTTATCACATCAGGGCAATACGATACATGATCACCACATCAGGTCGGCTCTGACTAAAAAAAGAATATGTCGCAAACAATAGCCTGTTCCCTTATCTCGCCTTGATAATACTAATTCGGCTTTTGTGGGTCTCTCAGTCCTTGAACTCAACAGACTGCATCGCACCCAAAACTCCTTAGCTCGTGTTGTACTGTGTGTTCCACTACTAACAAGCTCCTCGGGGCTACATTCAGGGGTTAAAGTGGAGTGGGAACTGTGGGAACGGGGTTCCCACTGCTCTCGAAATTCTTTGCTTGCGTTTCCACTGCTCCGGCGTGCGTTCCAAAGAAATTCTTCTTTGGCGTTCCCAATGCACACCCAAACCACTTTAACCACTAGCTACATTGGCTGTATTGGTTCCTGTTGAGTTCATATTAAAATTGAAAATGGCCTGTTTGATGGTCACTTTATGCGAAATTACAATAAAAAAATCATAAGCCATTCGAAAAGCCAGGTCTATATCCGAACGTATACGTCTTCGCAACGTTCCCTATCTACCAAAAACCTCTGTATTTTCAGGTTAGCCTGGCGCTATAAAAATCTTCCCTGGCGCGAGTTGAGACCCGTTAGTCATCGCAGCGCCAATCCGCGGACCGCTTTCGCTCATAACCGTTTCACCAACTCGTCAATCGGCGCCGTCATTTTTTCTTCTTTTTCCGAGTGTCTCACTAATCCGAACCAAGTTTCCGTTTTTTCCATCGGTGCGCAAAATAGCCTCGCACCGTGG
>OY744614.1:47447693-47470193 GCA_963556255.1 Allolobophora icterica | reverse complement strand
TAGATGACTCACAAAGTCCAAAACATCGGAAGTTGAGTTTTATTGTAGAGCAGTTGCAGCTACTCGTGAAACATAAATTTTCTCGCCGTTACTCGCCTCAATTGATAATTCTGTGCTTCATGGTATATGCTGCCAGCAAAGCAGCCTACACTGTTTTACGGGAGGAAAGCATCTTGGAAATTCCTTCAATTAGCACACTGCGAAAAGTTACCAGACGGGTGAACAACAGTGAGGGGTTGGACAACTCTTCGTATTTGAAGCTACGTGTTTCTAAGCTAAGCGCATTTGAAAGAGTTGTTGTGTTAATGATCGACGAGATCTACATTGCCAAGAGAGTGGAATATGCTGGCGGAGAAGTGAAGGGGCTGACACCAGATGGGGCAGTTGCATCAACCCTGTTATGTTTTATGGTGAAATCCCTGGTTTCAAAATTCAAGGATCTCGTCGGTATCTATCCGATGGCAAATCTGACGGCAGCAAAGCAGTTTGAGTGCTATAATGAGGTGATGGCTCTCCTTCGTGGCGTTGATCTGAATGTTATCGCAATCTCGGTGGATAATGCAGCGACAAACCGGAAGTTCTTTGTTGATTTCCTCTGCAACGGCCAGCTGCAGACAAGCATCATTGATTCCGTCACTGGCCAGCCAATTTTCCTCATTTTCGACCCAGTCCATGACCTAAAGAATGTTTACAATAATTTTCAAACCAGAAAAACCTTCCAGTGTCCACCAATGGGTTCCAACTTGCCTCCGGAAGGCTGTACAGCGGAGTTCCAGCACATCGTAGACCTTTTCAACTTGGAGGCCGTCATGTCTCTGAAAAAGGCACACCGGTTGAGCCCAGCTGTACTGCACCCCAAAAACATTGAGAAACTTTCAGTGAAACTGGCTACCGCAGTCTTCAATGAGTCGACTCGTGATGCTTTGCAGTTCTATGCTGCCAATGAGAACAAGCCACAGTGGATGAACACGGCAGCTTTCATCAAGCTAATTATAAAGCTCTGGAACATCATGAACGTGAAGTCCAGTTACAAAGGCAAGCACAAACGCGATTACACGATGGATCCAGTTCGATCTTCAAGTGACTGGAAGCTTGTTTTTTTGAGAGAGTTTGCCGACTTCTTGAGGCGCTGGGAAACCAGCAAGTCGCGAGGATTGACCCCTCAGACTTTCTTGGCTCTGCGACACACCTGCCTAGCTCTGGCTGATTGTGCAGCATTTCTGCTTGACAGACTGGCATTCAATTACGTCTTGTTTGGCTATCTCCAATCTGACGTCATTGAATCACGGTTTGGGTGGTTGCGGCAACTTTCGGGCGCTAATTATTATATTTCCATGAGGCAGGTGCTCGAAAGTGACCGCAAGATAAGAGCATTGTCTCTGCTTAAGTTTTCTTCATTCTCGTTGTCTGAAATAGATGATAACATTCAGACAGACACACAGCAGTCACTGTCGGTGGAAAACAGCTATGCCGATAAGATAGTGGAAGAGTTAACGTTCAATTATTCGCCATCTTCCAGTGATGCTAACATCATTTTTTATGTTAGCGGCTACATTGCAAGGTCCGTGTTCAGATCAAACCGATGTGAACACTGCAAGGAGAGTTTGATCAACTCTGACCGACTGGAACCGCTGACATTGAATGAAACACTGGACAATACCTCCACAATATTCCTGGACAGCATTAATCGCGGCGGTCTCTCAAAGCCGACTGATTTCGCATTCATGATGGCCGTCCACTGTTGGAGAGTCTGGGAAGAAGTGAGGTCAACACCAGACATGATGCAGCTATTCCTGACCAGTTCCTGTCAACGATCACTTTTTTGTAAATTGATGGACCGTGCCTCGTACACTGGCAACTTTGCTGACCAGTTCTCTGGTGAGGATATGTGCACCGGTGGCCACGATATGGTGTCATTGATTGCGAGACGGTTCTTTAACTGTGTGGCTAAGAATTTAGCAAAAGAGTTCAACAGTAAAGCCTATGAACAGTCGGGACAATCTGGAAAATCATCAGCCAAAAAGCGCAAACTGGCCAAACTCTCCAGTACTTCATCACATGAGTGAACTCAGAGAAAAAGGACATAATTACTGACGCTCGACTCGTAATCGTAATCTCGAAATTTCTAAAGCGCCACTCGAAAGCCAAGCGTAGGGCACCAACCTATTCACGAGCTCTGCGTCAACTCAGAGGGGTTTCCAAAGAGTAGTCCAGAGGAAGTCCAAGTCCGGTTTCTATGGGGGCAGGTATTTACTATTTCTGTTTGTGTGTATTGTTTTAAAATATTAATTTTGATCAGACTGAAAAGCAGCCTCTCGGTTATAGTTACATGAGATAACAAATAATAACATAACTAGGGTTTATGGAGTTCATAGACAATGCATTCTGTGACAGTTGTTGATATTATCTGTAACTGGATTGGTAGGCTTTTTGTTACAGTTAGATGGAGTGATAGCTTGTCTTCTCAAATCCACATTGGCACTGGTCTCAGGCAGGCACTACCATGTCTCCTGCTCTGTTTAACCTCTTTAACAATCCATTTTCAGAAGAGCTATTCTTTACCCCAGTTGACATGTGTCCTCTTGCTTTGACCTAACCATCTAGGCAAAGTGAATGAATTGAATGTTTGCTGACCTCTGTATAATGAATGAAGTTTACTGAATAGACTGGACAGATTGAATTTTGAATTCGTTATAAAGTATGTAGTTTATACTTTTGATTAAATGTTGCTATATACATAATCTGCTGTAAGGGTTTGTTCAGTTCTTTCTTTGTTTTGCCATGGCTGTATTGCTTGGTGGCGTTTCTTCTGCCTTGCTGGCATAATAAAGGGTGTTAATAAATTTAAACATGTAATCTGTTTTACAAGAATTGCAAAGTTACTAGAAATGCTTAATAGTCTATCTTTCCTGGCTTCTTAAATGCTGTGACAGTATCAACTTGGCACAAGCTTGCTGTGTACAGTAGATCTACTGTTGTATATGATAAACTACAGCTACATGTCCTGGCTTCGCCTAATGATACCCGGGGTCTATGTCCAAACATCTCGATATCTTCATTTATAGGGCGTGTGTGGGAAATGAGACACCAAGCTATATATTATATATATAAAAATACACCTATATATATATATATATATATATATATATATATATATATATATATATATATATATATATATATATATATATATATATATATATATATATATATATATATATATATACATACATATATATATTATGGTACACGGTACACCGTGAAGGAAAAAACGAAGACTCCAATTATTGTTAAATTAAATTATTTTCGCGACAGTCGCGTTGTTGGACTGTGGTGAGAGATGAAGGGATCTAATCCCCGCCGGAGCAGAAATAGATACAGAGGTTTCGGCCCCTCTAAAAGGACAGGCAGGACATTTTTTGGCCCTCATATGCTAAGGCTAAGAAATGAAGTCGCTAAAAGTTTATGCCCATGGCTTCAGTTCATGCCGATTTTAACTGTAATTGTAGGTATACGACGATCTCTATTGCATCGTCAGTAGCAAAGTATACTTCTAGGATGCTTGGCACCTTCGAATGTCCGCTCAAATGCTAAGAGTTAGATAGCAAGTATACAGTTTTAAGCGTTGTTTTTAAACATGAATGCTTTTAGTCTTCTGAATAGGCGCTGGAAGACTGCTGCGGTTAGCCAAAAGGAATTGCTCATCATCATCATCATCATCATCATCATCATCATCATCATCATCATCATCATCATCATCATCATCATCATCATCATCATCGTCATCGTCATCATCATCATCATCATCATCATCATCGTCATCATCGTCTTCGATTTTATAATTAAATTAATTTAATTTTATGTGAACTGACAAACGCAAATTTTTTAAGATTCAGTTCAGTTAAAACTGCTAGCTTGGATTAACAAGAGTAAGGGGAAGAGGAATACGAAGAGGAAGAGCAAGGGAAATAGTATAGGAGGAGGAAGGGAAATAGAAGAAGGAGAGCACTATATTAAGATAACCCTGTGAAGCGACTTCATTTTACTAGGCCTCGGCTTATGGACGCAGGTGGCCAGGCCTCTCCCTCGTCGTCTGATCTTCCCACATCCAGTGTACGGTCAGTGTACTCATTGTAGCTGAGCTGGCTAGAGGGTGCAGATGGAGCTGAAATCTGGAAGCAACTTTCTGCCCTGAATTGTGGGGATTAGAATCCCAGACCTCTCGGTTGACAGTCCAGCGCCGCGCTAACCAATAGACTATCGAGCAAACTGAAATTTACTTACAATTTCCAGTAGTATTAATAACAATCCTTGGAGGAATTCAGTTTTTTCGTTCACAGTGTATATGAATCGGTCTCGATCTTTGTCGCAAATATTACTGAGAGTGTGGAAAATAGAAAAAAACTTTTACGTAATTAGAGAAACTTCAGAAATGGACCTCAAAATAGCAAAATGCTAAGACTAATTAATTTTATCCAAGTGGACAAAACTGCAAAGCCACTGCTATAGTCAGACTATTCAAGGAAAGGTCATAAATAGTATACATGAGCATGATTTATATACAAATGCACATATATATCCAAACAACTCTGCTAGACAAAGTCGTTCAACGAAGAAATGCAGAGAGAATACCATTTGACCGAATCCTACACAGTGCACTTCATGCAAGATTCGAAGGAACAAGACACAAAGGCAGACCAAGACTATACGCTGGATAGATGATGTAACTCAGGACATAGCATCACTTGGACTAACACTAAGGGGGCAATGGACTTCACAAATGACCGAAGACAATGGAGATCATTTATTCGTACCCATCGCGCCAAATGGAACTGATGATGATGACGATGACATAGAAACACACATATACATATACAAACACACGTATACATATACAAACACACATACATCTAAACATACATATACACATATAGGCATATGCACACATACACAGACATATGCAAGCACACATCTAAACATATACGCAAACACACATACACATGTGCACGTGCACACATACATACTCAGACATACATCTAAAAGTAGACTTAATACATACACATACACACACATATACACATACAATCACGCATACAATACGCATATACACACACATACATACAGACTATGGTATTATGGCAAATTTCCATAAGATGCGTATACACGCACATGCAGAAAGGAAGGTGAGAAGGCATACGGCCGCGGTTTTAACAATACACTTATTCACCCGCCTCTCTATTTAGAAACATACCCTTCAGAAGTTTTTTCGGCTGAGGCGCTGACAGGACTGTAAGCGATTATGATTTCATCACTTTCGATTGGCTGAACGAATTAAGTAACTCTATAACCCTAACTTGCAAGGGCAGAAAAAGGGCCCAATCCTCTCAATAACCCCTCTGATTCACCGGATGGGGTATCCGCCAGCGAGTTGCAACTTGCCACCCTAAACCGATTTTTCCCCCAAAAAATTAAGAAGATGAAGAAGAGCAGTCCCTTAAGCTAGGCTGAGAGGCAGCCATGGGTATGAAGTGTGAGCAACTTTATTTTCTTAGTCTCGGCTTCTGAGGGTGGGTGGTCAGTTCTCTCCCTCGCCGTCACATCTTCCCACCGACAGTGTACGGTCAGTGTACTCATTACAGCTGATTTGAACCCAGACCTCTCGGTTGAAAGTCGATCCCGCTAACCACAAGACTCGTAATCGTAACCTTAACTCCGAATTTCTATAGCGCCGTTTAATGGCTAAGCGCAGGGCATCAGCTTATTCACGAGCGCTGCGTCATGTCAAAGAGGTTGTCCAGTAATGCCAAGCGTAGGTCCAGGTCCAGTTACCAGAAGACCAGGGAGAGAAGGAGAAAGAGTATTGGTGCAATGGCAGGGTTCGTTTATGACGAGAAAAATTGGAAGACGCAGGTTTGGATGGATTACGTTAGGAATTATTGAAGAGGCGAGTCTCTAGTTTGGAGTGGAAAGCCTGAGGGGTGATAGATAGAGGGTGAGAATTGAAATGACAAGTTGAAATGAGCTTCACGCTCCCGAAGGTGGTGGTCGATAGTCTGTAAACCGAAAGGTCTGGGGTTCAAATCTCCGCCAAGTGCAGACATGTATTTCAGGATATCTTCACCACCTGCGCCCCAAGCGAACTCAGCTATAGCGATGAGTACACTGACCGTACACTGTCAGTGGGAGGATGAGGTGGCAAGCCAGAGAATTGTTCACCCGCCCTATATAATACGCTGAGGCCAAGGAAATAAATCGCTAACACTTCATACCTATATGGCTGCCATGGCTCTTATAGGCTATAGTTTATGAGACTGCTCTTCTTCATCAATCTCCGGAAAGCATCGATGGCTAAAACCGTCGTCAAGATTGGGACGATCTTGGAGTTTGCTGCTCCAGGATCATTTATAGCCGGATAGGATCAAGAAGAGGATCGATGACTCTATATTATATAATCAGATAGGATAAAGCAGAAGATATTCAGGATCCTATATATAGTTGCATACTATCAAGAAGATGATCCTTTTGATCCTAGTATCAGATCCACAAAAGAATATGATTCTGTTATCAGTCAGGTTTTATTATTATTATTATTATTATTATTATTATTATTATTATTATTATTATTATTATTATTATTATTATTATTATTATTATTATTATTATCATCATCATCATCATCATCATCATCATCATCATCATCATCATCATCATCATCATCATCATCATCATCATCATCATCATCATCATCATCATCATCATCATCATCATCATCATTATGCCACTACTACTAATATTACTATCACTATTACTATTATTGCGCGTTTGTTTAGCGCTACTATGCGATGACCAAGCACCAGTCGATGGCGTTTAGCAACTGTGAGTGAAGGACTTGCTCAAGGTCCTTACACAGTAACCGTCTCAGAGGAGGAGGATCGAACCCGTACTCACCGTAACCAGTCTCCCGTTCTTACCACTCGACCACGATGTCAAGTGACCATCGATTGCGGGTCCTGCAGCTGACAGAGATGTTCTTAAAGCGAAGAGATGAGTAGTCGTGCACAGCGCCATCAGTCAATCGCAGATACGGAGGCAGAATATAAGAAACGCCGGAATGGCATCAAATGCCATCATCATCATCTGGAGGAATCGACGCAAGCGGAAAATTGCGTCCAGTCAGACATGTAGAAGCATTTCGAGGAATTCCATTCATAAGCACACATTAGTGCATGTAGAAAGAACACGTGTACAAGTATGTATATATGTATATATGTGTGTATACATGTATATGTCTATGTATATGTGTATATATGTATATATAATACGTGACGGAATTAATGTGATATTTTATATATATATATATATATTTATTTAATAGGGACTGCTAATAGTTAATTTTCTTTCAAATTGAATCCTGATACGAATCAGCACTATATATGATTCAATATCGATATATATGTGGTCGTCGACTGAGTAGAGTCGAGTGTCGGTCACTCCAAGTTTAAGTTGGAAAATTACCGGTCTATGAAAATCTCTCGGATTTTTGAACTAACAGGGTCCTCTACAGCAATGGTAAGAGGCGGTATTCCTAAAAATTGAAGCTTATTACTCGGATTCGTGGAAGTTGAGGACAAAAAATTAACAGTCTAAAGCTGGATATACGAAGAGGGATGGGCTTCAGAATTTAAGCTCTGATCTATAAATAACAGCAGGTGTACACGACTCTATCGCGGATTAGTCTGAGCCGATGAGAAGTTGACGTGCCAAATGTTAGTGAAGTAAACCAACGGCGTGGGTCATTGTTATAAATAAACGAGGAGGAAAACAGACTATTTAATACAGAACTTGGATTATTCTCGGACCGCAGAATATATTATTACCGATCGATAGACTTGCAGAAAACAAAACTACAATCGGCTGGCTAACAACGGACTCGCCGAGATAAAAAAAAAATGGCGAAAAAGAGTGCCAAAATTGAGGAGCTAGTGGAACTTTTCAAAGATGAGAGGGTTACAGAAGTACTAGTGGGCCGACTCGAGGCATTGCTGGAAAAGAAAATCGACTCAATTATTGAACGCGTGCTACTGAAGTTAAACCCAATCGTCGAACAAATTGTAAAAGACATGCTCTCTGATCGCTGCGACAAGATGGAGCATAAACAGACTTACCTGGAAGAAGAAAACGAGAGACTCAGACTTCGACTGGACATGGCTGAAATGGAAACTCGGCAAAACAATCTGGTAATCCACGGCATGCAAGAAACTGAAGACACAATTAAGCCTAAACACCTGGCAGAATCGGAAGCTTCTCAAACGATTCTCTCGTTATGCAACAAGACCCTAGGCCTGCCTATCTCCGACAAGGATATCTCGGCTGCATATAGAATCCCAGCCAAGGGTAAGGAAAAGCACCGTCCGTTGATAGTGAAGTTCACGTCACAACGTACCAGAAATCTGGTATTCAGTGCCCGTTCGCTCCTGCGTAAGACGATGATCTACATAAATGAACATTTGATACCAAAGAACGCTCAGCTACACGCGAAAGCCAGATCGATGGTGAAATCTGGTTCAGTGGCCTCAGCCTGGACAGCCGGAGGATGGGTCTTCCTCCGTCGCACTGACACTCCCGGAGAGAAACCAACAAAGATAGTCAGTATGAGTGATCTGGATAAACTATCTATAAAACTGCCCGCATCAACTGCACTCTCAGAGTAGGAACTATAACCTCCTTCTCCGAAGCAGGTACCACGGAGTCCATCGCGTGTACTTGACTTTACTTGGTTACATTACTTCTGAACTAGCAACTGGCGTGAGTCCTTTACCGTTTCTATATAAAGGATTTGCTAACTATGAGCTTGATGCCTGGCTTCATGAGGAGCTACGATTGAGCTTCCCGATTACTTACAATTTATAAGGCACGACTAACTTTTAACTCTATTATATAGAGATCGATCAACAGGCATTAATGATTTGCCTACGAACTGAGGCTGCTCTAGAATTATAGGAGGAACAATCCGCTTCTTCGGTTCTGGTCACAGCTAGTTACCTGAGGATTGTATTGTATACTGACTTATGAACTCCATGTATAGCTCCACCGATAGTATGAATATAACCTGACGGATTACTTGAATTTAATAATTGCTTTCAGTTCTAGGGCGTATAAAGAGACAAAAAAAGCTACCGTTTAGCGAATTGCTCTAAATAGTTAAGCAAGATTAGTTAAGATGCTGTTATGATGATGGGAGTGCTGACTTTGAAGCATGCAGTTGACGATTTGGCTCCTCAGCGAATGATTGATCAGGTTGCATGTCCGGTGGATTTCTTACCTTCGCTCTTCCTTTTCTTCATGTTCTTCCTCGGTTCACGACTCTTTGGGTTTCGAACTGCTGCCTTCTCTGAGTGATTGCTGGTTTCATTTGTGAATTAGAAATTTAATTCTTCTTTAGTTTGTCTAGCGGTAGAGATGTTCTGGTTTCTGTCTAACGGTAGGGATGTTCTGGTTTCACGTGTGGATTAGAAATTTAATACTGCTTTAGTTGTTTAACGGTAGGGATGTTCTCGTGTGGTAGAGGAAGGCCAGTGCATAAGTATATTATATAGCATTACTGTACTATCCTGTATGTTATAGAGTGCATAAGCGGGTTTTTGAAGGACTAGAGGTGTAAATGCTCAATTCTTATTAACATTTGATGTTACTTAGCCGGCGCTTAGAATTGATTCTTTACTCTCTGTCACATATGGCTGAATATGGTTGTCAACAATTGTGACTATCACAGGCCTGGGGTATTTTATTGCCTATGGAAATAGACCTTAGGCACGATGTTAGGGGAGTGGCTGGTCTCACTTTCGGAGGCTGGCGGCGAGCTATTCGAAGGATGGCTCTCCGCGCTGTGCGTGCACTTCACCGGTGGAGGGTCCAGGCGAACCGGTTGACGGTAGCGAAAGGGGGAAGAGGTTTAATCTAGTAACTAATGTGGAGACGCTGGAAATGAGATCAGGGTACGGTGACCTTGGAACTATTGGGCTTAGCCCTAGCAGTAATGATACCAGATCTCTTCAGGATTCCGATAGTGAAACTTATTTTACACCGAGTGAACTAAATGCATTATACTGGGTTAACGGAGGCGGATCTATAAGGGGATTGGAACTGAAGGTATTTGACCATGAGACGCAACCAAATCTATTAACTGAGGATACGAATGCGGACCCGGACCTCAACTTTTTTAACAATACGAACTGGAGTAGTAACTACACTTCCCTAGACTCTCTACAGAAACAAGCAGAGACTGAGCTGAGTTCCGATAAGTCGCCCCTTTCGGTACTACACATCAATTGCAGAAGCTTAACCCATAAACTGTCCGAAATTAGAGAAATTATTGATAAATTACAGGTTACTATCCTTGCGGTCTCGGAGACCTGGCTGGAGCCCGATATGGACGACACGATCCATATACCTGGATATACTTTTTTGAGTCGACCAAGGTTGGGGGGAAGAGGAGGAGGAGTGGGCCTCTTTATTAAAGACAATCAAAAATTTCAGGAATATAATCCCTGTGAGAACTCTGGTAAACATAGTAATTATGAAAGTTTATTTATTAAAATACAGTTTAAAAAATTCTCTATGGTAGTAGGAGTCATTTACAGATCTCCTGGTCAAAGATTAAAGGAATTCAATGAGGAATTTGAGGAATTAGTAGCGTGTATTAGAAACAAGTCAATGGAGGCCATGCTGTTAGGAGACTTTAATATAGACCTATTAAAAATCAATGAGCACACCGAAACGAGTAATTTCTACAACTGTTTAATATCCTCTCATTACCTGCCGGCTATTACTAGACCAACTAGAATAACTATCAACACTCGTACATTGATTGATAACATCTTTTGTAGCTCCTGGTCAAGACTAGTGACCTCCGCCATTCTGATCTCTGACTTGTCAGACCATCTTCCTGTCTATGCCTCCTTCTCCCTGGAGACTCCAACAACTAAGAGCGTCCGAAAGAATACTCGCATAGTAAATGAGAAAGGCTTGTCCCAATTCAAAATGGCTCTTATGGAAATAGATTGGAATCCAGTTTATGGATTGTGTCTGGAAGGGAGGCCCAACGAAGCCTATGACGAGTTTATAGGAAGTTATACGAGAGCGTACGATGAGGCTTTTCCCATTAAAATCGAATCAAAAAAGCGAAAGGGCAAATTTAGACAGCCCTGGATGACTCCAGGTCTGTTAAAATCGTGTCAGAAGAAGAACCGTCTTTATTCAAAATTCCTAAAAGATCCGAATCTCCAAAACAAACAAAAATTCGTGAGCTATAGGAATAAATTTAAATCAATTAGAATTAGGGCAGAAAAAAACTATTACTTATCAGAATTTCACGAGCATCATACTGATCTAAAAGCAACGTGGAAGCTTATAAGGTCGGCCATGCACTTAGAAACGAAAGACACTAAAATTGAGCATTTAATAATAAATGGGGAAAAAATTGAGGACCCAGATCAAATTGCCAATAAATTTAATAACTATTTCTTAACAATAGCAAGTGAGCTAGCGGGAAAACTACAAAACACCACGTGCTCCTTCAGCGAATACATGCCCCCACCTCAAAAAGACTCCATGGGACTAACTCCAACTACTCCTGAAGAAATTATGAACATTAGTCGATACCTTAAGAAAACCCACTCCCAGGGAACCGACGATATTGATCCTTACATAGCTACACCCAATCTGGCTTTGGTAATCCGACCTCTAACAGAAATTATAAATTGTTCCCTCTCTCTTGGCATAGTACCACATAAATTAAAGATTGCAAAAGTAATCCCCATTTTCAAAAAAGGGGACAAAGAGTGCGTTGCCAATTTCCGACCTATCTCAATACTACCATATTTTTCCAAATATCTTGAAAAAATAATGTATGATAGGCTCACTAACTATATAAAAAAGATCAAAGTAATACATCATTCACAGCATGGCTTCCAACAAGGACATTCAACATACATGGCTTTGCTTGACATGGAAGACCGAATATCAAGAGCTATAGACAATAATGAATATTCAGTGGGAATATTCTTAGACCTGGCAAAGGCCTTCGACACGGTCGACCATGCAATTCTACTAAAAAAACTTCAAAATTATGGAATAAGGGGAACGCAGCTCAAATGGTTTCGTAGCTATTTTGATAATCGCATGCAAAGAGTTCTCTGTAACGGGACATTATCCGATGTGGGAAGCATCAGCTATGGAGTCCCACAGGGCTCGAACCTCGGGCCCCTTTTATTCCTTCTTTACATAAATGACTTAGCAAAGGTATCCAGTATCCTATATTTTATACTCTTCGCTGATGACACTAACATCTTTGCCTCTAATGGATCATGGACAGCTCTTAAGGAAACCATTAATAACGAATTAAGCAAAGTCAGTAATTGGTTCCTTGCAAATGGTTTAACTCTAAATCTAGACAAAACAAATTTCATACTATTTAAGTCCCATAAAAAATCCCAACCCTTGGACCTTAAGCTGAATTTCGAGGGGAAAGCAATTACTCAAGTGGACTCGACAAAGTTCCTAGGAGTGCTAGTTGACCAGCATCTCACATGGAAAAATCATATCGACTATATAGCACAGAAAATAGCTAAAAACATAGGAATACTAAATAGAATATCCTACTTGCTACCCAAGAATATAAGACTACAATTATATTATACTTTAGTCTATCCATATTTTACGTACTGTAATCTAATATGGGCATCGAATTACGACTCAAGATTACAAAAATTGGTCTTGCTACAAAAGAAGGCTGTTAGGGTAATTGCAGGAGCTAAAAGATGTGCACACACTGATCCAATATATGAAGATCTTAGACTATTAAAGATTGACCAAATCAGAGCCCTCCAAACAGGAAAATTCCTTTATCAATACGAAAATAAACTACTCCCAGTGTCCTTCGAAGGGTATTTTACTCTAGGTTCGCAGGTCCACTCTTACGCTACGAGAAATGCCGACATGTATCGACCAGGCAGGGCGCGTACTAACCTACGCGAGTTCTGTATAAAGTCATCCGGCCCGAAATTATGGATGACAATCCCCTTGGCGATCCGCCTTTCTAATACTTACTACGCATTCAAAAAAAGCTTAAGAGACTTCTTAATTGATACGAAAGCGTCTAGACGTGACTGAGGAATTACTTACGGAAACCCCAGCATGAGTGTATTAATGAATCCTCCTCCCGGTGGGTGCGCGTGGGGCGTGTGGAGCCGGGCGAATTGCAGCACGGCCTCGGGGGTGGTGTAAGGTTAGTTAAGAGTAGTTAAGATTGCTCGGATGGTTATATTAGTTGCACTCTTGTATATGTGTTGCCTTTTTCTTTCTTTTTTTCTTTCTTTCTAGTTTTGTCTTTTTACTGTGATTCCTCTTGCGCTTACTCTCTTCTTTTCCTTCTTTCTCTCCTATTACTGTTCCCAAGGTGAAACTCAACTAATTACATAGACAATGGTTCCTAATCGACCTTGGGGACGACTTCATACTTTCTCTTGTCTATTAAACCAAGTGGGTAATTTATAAGTACAGGTGGCCCGTTAGCGGGACCTTGGTCCCTTTGGGCTTTCCCTTTTGCCTTCATAGACGTAGTTAAGTGATGCGATGTAAAGAAAGAATAATATGTTTTAATTGTCTTGATTGCAATAAATGACTTTGAATTGAATTGAATTGAATTGAATTGAATTGAATTGAATTGAATTGAATTGAATGTGTGTATATATATATATATATATATATATATATATATATATATATATATATATATATATATATATACATATCTGTCCGTGTGTCTGTGTTTGTGTGTGTGTCTGTCTGTCTGTCTGCCTGCCTGCCTGCCTGCCTGTCTGTCTGTCTGCCTGTCTGCCTGCCTGCCGCCTGTCAGTCAGTCAGTCAGTCAGTCTGTCTGTCTGTCTGCCTGTCTGCCTGCCGCCTGTCAGTCAGTCAGTCAGTCAGTCAGTCAGTCAGTCAGTCAGTCAGTCAGTCAGTCAGTCAGTCAGTCAGTCAGTCAGTCAGTCAGTCAGTCAGTCAGTCAGTCTGTCTGTCTGTCTGTCTGTCTGTCTGTCTGTCTGTCTGTCTGTCTGTCTGTCTGTCTGTCTGTCTGTCTGTCTGTCTGTCTGTCTGTCTGTATTCCTCGGTTTATAACTTCCATGACGAAGCAGCGAACGTTCTCCGCGGTGGGTCCGTCACATTGGAACAATCTGCCACTTACTAATTAATCCCAGGTGGACTCAGGTGGGAGGTAGAACTGTTACAAATCGTTCCCTTAAAGCTCATCTGTTTCGCGGTGTTTTTTGAGCCCCCGTCCCCTGCGAGCAGTACGTTCCCTGAAGAGGCGCTATATAAATTGACATATACAACTTTACTTTTATGCATTTATTAAGCGCCACTATCTAACGACCAAGCATCAATCGGCGGCGCTGAGCAATTGTGAGTGAATGACTTGCTCAAGGTCCCTACACAGTAATCGTCTCAGGGGAGGAGGATCGAACCCGTACTCTCCGCATTACAAGGCGGGCGCTCTAACGAATCGGCTACCATGTCTCGCAAAATATACAGTGAACGTATACGGCAGATCCTGAGCACATGTTTGTTGAAACGCAGTGATAAAACTGTTTCATTTTTCTACATATGGTTAAGAGAGCAGCAGCACATGGCTCATAAAAAACATTCATAAAACACATTAAGTCAAAACACTCTCAATGTTGACTTTGTGCTGCCAAGCAATGCCTTTCGTCGATGTCATAACAGAGTCTGGTTTTGAGCAACAGTTGGTGTTGAATTGAATTCCAAGGGAACAAAGTGTCTGCCGATTGGAGGGATGATTTAATGGAAAAACATCGATTTCTGTTTACATAAAGGGTTTGTTTATAGGGAGATTGTATTGAATGGCATCGGGAATTGTAATAAATATACGAATAATCTCTTTATATTTCACGTCAATAGATTCTCTTTTTTCTCACTCTGTCTGTCTGTCTCTCCAGGTCTCTTCCTTTCTGTTTATCTGTTAGTCCTTCTCTCTCACCCTGTCTTTCTACTATCTTTTTATCTTTCTTCTTTTATTATATCTCTCTTTCTCTTTCACTCTCTTTCTGTCTGTTTCTCTCTTTATCTCTTTCTCTCTCTTTCTCTCTGTATGTCTTTCTCTCTATCTTTCTCTCTCTCGTTCTCTCTCTCTCTGTCTCTCTTTTTCTCTGTCTCTCTCTGTCTCTCTTCTTCTCTGTCTCTCTCTGTCTCTCTCTGTCTTTCTCTCTCTACGTCTCTCTGTGTATCTGTATGTCTATATCTGTTTATCTCGCTTCATCTCTGTTTATTACTAACTTTACCATTCTCTCAATATCTCTGCCTCTCTCTCTCTCTCTCTCTCTCTCTCTCTCTCTCTCTCTCTCCTCTCTCTCTCTCTCTCTCTCTCTCTCTCTCTCTCTCTCTCTCTCCCTCTCTCTCTCCCTCTCTGACTCTCTCTGTGTCTCTCTCTATCCTCTCTGTTTCTGTCTCTGTCTCTCCCTGTCTGTCTGTCTCTGTCTGTCTCGCTGTGTCTCTCTGTCTGTCCCTCTCTTATATGTCTTTGTGTAGTATATAGGCCTCTATAGTATACGGAAATAAATTCAATTATAAGAGCCCGATGTTTTTGATCTATGGACAAAGACTGTTTTTCGTCCGCAGTTAATAGAAACCGATTCGGACCATATATATACATAAACGACCGAATCTTCGCATATATATATATATATGTATATACACTGCTTAGGAAAATACATATAAACGCCCTGTGTTGTTTATGCCAAGTATACATAATACATAAAAATGAATTATAAATGAATACATCAATTTCACTTAGAACCACCATATATATGTATATATACATATATATATATATATATATATACGCATTCCAGCACTGCACATTTACACATGCATAATGGAATGTTGTATGTGACACTGTATGCATCGTGTATATATAGACACAATTATATATAAGTCCATTATATATATAGTTTTTATGGACTAGTATAATAGGCCTCTGTATGTATGTATACATTATTATATAATTTATATAATAATATATATAACATTGATATATATGCGATCTGCTTAGCATTGGCATATATGTATTACACATATATACTTTCATAAACATTCATGCATATATATGTATACATAAATATATTTATGTGTGTGTGGCTTGCTTAATTTGAGGATAATGTGTTATACATATATACTTAGGCCTATATATGTATAAGATCGATACATCGATCTGTAACCTATTTAGTATTGACATATATATATATATATATACATACATTGATACGTATTTCAATATTATGCATGGACATTGGCAAATGTATCAAACATATATATATATATATATATATATATATATATATATATATATATATATATATATATATATATATATATATATATATATATATATATATATATATATATATATATATATGCTTATGTTAATCATGTGGCCTGCGCACGTGACTTATGTAATTGTGAGTGTATGGCCAGCCATTAGTTTTCTGGTTGCTGATGCAGGGCTATAGGATGCTGAGGATGCTGGCAAGGATGCGGTTGCTGCTGCTGTCGGTCGGATCAAAGCGTCGCCGGATCGATGTATCCCGTCGGCCATCCGGTTTCCGGTGGCGACCTCGACATGACTGGAATGCAGCGACGACGGAGACGCTGAGACGGAGACATGGATTGAGGATTGAGGATTGAGGATAGAGTCCGAGCCAGAGGCGATCAGATGGTTGGAGGAGGAGAAGGGGAGGAGGGAGAGAAGGAGGAGGAGGAGGAGGAGGTGGTGGTGGTGGAGAGAGGGGAGGTGGAGAAGGAAGGATGGAGGAAGGGAGGAGGAGAAGAAGAGGAAGAGGAAGGAGAGGAAGAGGAGGAAGGGAAGAGGAGGAAGAGGAAGGGAAGGAGAGAAGGGGAGGAGAAGGGAGAAGGAAGGGGAGGAGGAAGGGGAGGAGAAGGAAGAGGAGAAGGAATAGTACAGAATGCAGAACAGGTGGGGAAGAATGAGAATAAGGAAAGTACGGAAGAAGAGAAGGAAGAGGAATAGAAGGAGGAGGTGAAGGAGAAGAAGAGAAAGAAAGAAAAGGAGGAGGACGAATAGGGAGGAGTAAAAGGAGAAGGATGAGGAGGAGCAGCAAGAAGAGGTGAATGATGAAGAAAAGGAGAAGAAAGAGATGGAGGAAAAGAGGAGGAGGAGGAGGCAGTAGCGAATGAGTAGAGGGCAAAGAGTAGAATGACGCAAGAATCGCAAAAGAGCGGAGGATGAGAAGAAAGCGTAGATGACAAAAAGGAGGAGGAGGAGCAATATAGAGATCATAGAAAGACAGATATGACCCCAGAGGAAGAGGAAGAGGAGGAGGAGGAGGAGGAGGAGGAGGAACAGCTATTCCTCTTTTATTCGTTTTTATGATGATGACGGGTTGTGTCGTCGTCCGCGTTGTCCACCGGATAATGCCTATGACGTCAGGTTACTTAGTCCGTCGTCCAAGTGCCTGATAATGGCCTGACCCCGGGTCAGGCACTCGATGACCTTTCCCTCATCGTCCACGACACAATGGTTTTATGGATGCAAATCTGCATTACCATGTTGCTTCTCTTCCACTCTCTCTCTCTCTCTCTCTCTCTCTCTCTCTCTCTCTCTCTCTCTCTCTCTCTCTCTCTCTCTCTCTCTCTCTCTCTCTCTCTCTCTCTCTCTCTCTCTCTCTCTCTCTCTCTCTCTCTCTCTCTCTCTCTCTCTCTCTCTCTCTTTCTCTCTCTCTCTCTCTGTCTCTCTCTGTCTCTGTGTCTGTGTCTGTGTCTGTGTCTGTGTCTCTGTCTCTCTCTTACTTCATCTATCCCTCTCCCTCCCTATCTCTCTCTCTCTCTGTCTTTTTTCTCCTCTCTTTCTCTCTCCCTTTCTCTCTCTCTGTTTCTCTCTCTATTTCTCTCTCTCTTCCCATGTCTGTCTGCATCTCCCTGTCTCAGTGTCTGTCCCTGTGTCTCTCTTTCTGTCTCTGTCACTCTCTTCCTGTATCCGTCTGTCTGTCTGTGTGTTTGTCTCTCTCTCTCTCTCTCTCTGTCTTTCCAAGTCCATTTCAGTTTCTCCCTCTTTCTATGTCTCGATATAGTACCATGTACTATATATCGAGATATAGTCTCTCGGCCTTTCTCTCTGATTGTCCCTCCCTCCCTCCTTTCCTCTCTCTCCCTCCCTCATTCCTTCCTTCCTTCCTCCCTCCCTCCCTCCCTCCCTCCCTCCCTCCCTCCCTCCCTCCCTCCCTCCCTTTCTCCCTCCCTTCCTCCCTCCCTCCCTCCCTCCCTCCGTCCCTCCCTCCCTCCTCTGCCTACCTCCTTCTCTGCCTACCTGTCTCCCTAACAGCCTACCTCCCTGTATCCCTCCTTCCCTGCATATCTGCCTCCCCACCCGCCTACCTCCCTCTCTCCCTCCCCGTCTTAAACATCCCCTTCGTGAACTCTCCCCAATTAATCGTCGACGGGGTGCGAACGCCTGAGCGACCAGCTGTTGACCGTAGGACCCCGCTGCGTCAAGGCGTGCCAACAACGGCGGACACCCTCCCTTGACACTCCCAACACCGACACCCTCCCTTTATGCTCACCCCTCTACTAATTCCCGACGGTCGGTGCACGCGCCAAGCACCTGCAATGCCCCCACCTGTCAATCCCTCGCTCCTGCCACCTGGCGGTATCACCCCCAAGGGCTCTTTTGCCCTTAACGAAAATCGCGTCAAGGGAATACTCTTTTGTTCGAATGCAGTTGTTACTATGCATTTATTAAGCGCCTCTGTCTAATGACCAAGCATCAATCGATGGCGCTGAGCAATTGTGAGTGAAGGACTTGATGGAGTTTCATGAAGGATGGGGTATTTTAAAAGCATGCTAATTGGGGATGGTTTAAATTTAAAAGACGGCGATTTGAACATATGTAAACGAGGAGGGTGTGGCTGTGGGGGTTGTTCACGAGAAGTTCACCCCTGGAGTGTCTGGGGTGGTAATGTAATGTAGATCTCCGAAATTTCTTAGCGTTCCACAAAAACCGCGTCAGAGAGACCAGCTTATTCACCGATGCTATATCAAATCAAGTCCCCTAATAACTGAAGTGGCGGCTAAATTGGCGTGCTCTATCGAATCATAAAGCCATTCTAAGACTCATATCCAGAAAAGTCTATAGCTGCAGTATTACAAAGCAAGTCTAGTTTGAAAATTATTGCTGATATTTTCTCCGCTTCTTCACCGCGATAGTGTAGTGGACTGTCAATCGAGAGATCGAGGGTTGAAATCCCCGCCAGGGCAGAAATTTAGTTCGAGATTTCTGCTCCGTGTTTGCCCCCAAGCCAACTCAGCTGTATTGAGTACAATGACCGTACAAAGTCGGTGGGAAGATGAGACGGAGAGGGAGAGGACTGATCGAACGCCCTCATATGCCGAGGCTAAGAAAATGAAGTCGCTAGCACTTCATACCATTGGCTGCCTCATGGCTAGCTTCAGGGACTGTTCCGTCTTCTTCATCATCTCACAATTGACCTCTCTTTACAGACGGCAGCGCCTAACAGTCGTCTCTCTGCCTTTATTTTCCGATGTTCAAATTACGCAAATCGGTAGAGATGTTCAATGAAATATGATAGTTTGAACAGTTTGGACCCAATGCAATTATCCTTTCCTTTGATACAATGGATAACTGCACTCCGTGCGAAGTGTGAGTGAGTGAGTGAGTGAGTGAGTGGGTGGGTGGGTGGGTGGGTGGGTGGGTGAGTGAGTGAGTGAGTGAGTGAGTGAGTGAGTGAGTGAGTGAGTGAGTGAGTGAGTGAGTGAGTGAGTGAGTGAGTGAGTGAGTGAGTGAGTGAGTGAGTGAGTGAGTGAGTGAGTGAGTGAGTGAGTGAGTAGGCAGGGAGTCATTCATTCACAGTCGACTATCAGGCACTGAGTCACCAAGTCACTCAGTCGTTCAATCCTTCAATCCATCTGTCATTCCACCCGTCAATCTATCTATCAATCCATCTGTCAATCCATCTGTCATTCCACCTGTCAATCCTGTTGAATCCTAACAAAGCCCCGCGTTGACGTCTCCTCTGGGTTTATCATTAAATCATTAAATCCTCTTTGTTTACGTTTGCCGTACGATTTGTCGACAGTTTACCCAATAAAATTGGTCCTCACACAGGCAGACAGGAATGCAAGCAGGTAAACAGACAGACAGGCAGACAGACATACAGACAGATAGGCAGGCAGGTACACAAAGAGACAGACATAAAGGCAGGCAGGCAGACAGACAGGCTGACAGCCAACCAGGCCAGGCGGGCAGTCAGGCAGGTAGACAGACAGACAGGCAGACAGACAGACAGTCAGGCAGGTAGATAGACAGATAGGCTGGCATACAGGCAGGAAGGCTGACAGCCAACCAGACAGACAGGTACACAGACAGACAGGCAGACAGACAGGCAGACAGACTGACAGACAGACTGACAGACAGACAGACAGACAGGCAGTCAGGCAGGCAGACAGGCAGGTTGACAGACAGACAGACAGGCAGACAAACAGGTAAACAGACAGACAGACAGACAAGCCGACAGGCAGGCAGGCGGGCAGTCAGACAGGCAGGCAGGCAGGCAGATAGATAAGGATGTAGATAGGCCGCACGAACGAATGAACGAATGAATGTGAAGAGGATGTCGTCTAAATTATTCATTGCGATCTGACCCTGATCGTATCTCTCCCCCCCCGCCCCCACACAGGTCGCCAGTCTCCTAATCCCGCGTCATCCGCAAGACGCCGTAGATTCCAATTAGGCCATCGGAATCGAATCCGACAATCGTCTCACGCTCTCGCCGTTTGCGCCAAATCCCCCGGCCGCCGCCGCCGCCGCCGCCGCCGCCAGTGGGCGCCAGCGGAGATACTTCCCGACGAACAGATGGCGCTGGATAAGCGTCCGATCGTTTCCGGTTCCGGTGGAGCTGTTTCGTTTGCATAATGATGGCTTCGGCGGCATTTCGCGCCGCTCTGGGATTCCTGAACGGACAAACACCTGGCGACGAACGGCGTTCTTTGTTAGCAGAGCCGCCGGTTCGAATCCCGATGTGACCTGCGGAAAGCCGGAATTCGCTGTCGTGACACGTACTAAAACCTTCAGACTTCGCTCTTAAAAATCAAGTCTTGTAAGGACATTCGCGTCTGGGGATATGGAACGCTCTAAGATATCGCTGATTGTTGCTATGCATTGTACATGGACAACCCGTCTGATGCGACGCAGCGCTCGTGCATAAGCTGGTGCCCTGCGCGTGGTTCTGAAGTTTCGACTAAGATTTATATAGCGCCTTCGTTGACATCCCAAAAACTGCCGCTTACCTAGGCTTCTCTGCTTTACAATACAGTGCTTTTACACTGGCGCGATAGAGCTTACCGATGGCAGTATACACTGCCCTTGCTATTGTGCATGGTGGTTTATCTAGTGGCTAGCTGACTGGACTGTCAACGCAGAAGTCACGGATTCAAATCCAGGTCAAGGATGTATCCACTTGTGCCCCCAAGCGAACAATGCTAAAGATTGATGGTAGTGACCGTATACACACCAGTCACCAGTGATTATTTGTATACAATATTAAATATATACTGTTTATATATACAATCCTAGTGGCCATCATATTAGGTTTCTAGTTAAGATTAGTTAAGTTTAGTTAAGATACAATTACATTGTTGTTACCGTGGTCTCCACTCAACAATAGGGGACACGCCCTATATTTTATGCATAAATAGACCTGTTGAGACTACTTTCGCAATGACAGTCATGTAGTTAGGGTGATTGGTCCACTTTAGGTGCTCCTGCTTAGCGGGATTAATTAATCCCTTTAGGGCCACCTTTTGTGGCCAGTAATGATTATTCTTTGTTTGCGTTTATGTAATTGTTTATGTTCACTCATTGCTTGGTTGAAATAAAGATTTTTGATTTGATTGATTGATTGATTGATTGATTGATAGTTATATATATTCATTCATTCGAAGATTTATATAGCGCCTCTTCAAGGGAACTACTCAGAGGCACTCCCGACAATAGCACGTTCATATAAGACAGTTTTAAGTTTTGCAAGAAATATGCCAGGGGTGATCCCAGGGCACATGCGGAGCTCTAAGGGAAGTCTATTCCAGACTACCACTGAAAAAGCTCGACTTTGCATAGTTGTGGAACGAGCAAATGGAACTAAAAGTACCCCTTTTCCTGCTGAGCGGAGGAAACGTCGGCCTTTGACACCTGAAACTGTGCAGCATAGCTCTCGAAGGTAAGCAGGGGCAGGGCCCCGACAACATCGCCATACTAAGGCAGCGATCCTATATTCTATGCGTAAGCGCATAGAAAGCCAGTGAAGGACCTCCAGCATATATCTAGAGACTTGGCCATGTTTAGGAATATGCCCGATGAGACGGGCTGCAGAGCACAGAACTCGCTGTAAACACACT
>OY744614.1:47320193-47442693 GCA_963556255.1 Allolobophora icterica | reverse complement strand
CCACACTCACACACATACACACATACAAATAAACACACATACATGCACACCTATACACACATAAAGCACACTCACACACAACAACACTGACAACATACACACACAAACATGCATACCCACATACGGCCAAACATACACTCACATACAAACACACATCCTTATACTCTCTACAAGTAATGCGCTGTTTAGTGTTGACTCGCTTTTGTCAGGCGCACATGAGGACCCAATTACAAACTTCGAATAATATAGATCAGTAGGCTATATTTAGTCATCCATCACTCCGTTTTTCCACGTCCACTATATGTGTAAATCAATGTACGCCGAAGAATATATATATATATAAATGCTTGTGCGCCTTTGCGTACGGCTATAATTAGGCATTGCATTACGCGTAACGCTTACTAATATTTACATAGAGGCATTTAAAAATGGTCAATATATAATCAATTGATAGATTATTAGAACTTGTTTTTTTTATCACATATATATATATATATATATATACACATATATATGTGTATTTATATATATGATACAGACCATGGTCCATATATGACTATATGTGTATGTATATATATGCATATATATGTGTATGTATGTATAATTATATGTATATGTATATTGACCATTTGTTGAATGCCTGTATGTAAATATAAGTGAGTGTTACGCCCGATGTTACGCCTAATTATAACCGTACGCAGAAGCGCGTGTGATGAAGTCTTGAGCCAATTTTCCCCGTGACTTTTTTCCGGCCGGCTTTATTTGATTAGCGCAAGCCGCTTCTCCGGCGGCCGTCCTGCTTTCCGTCTGTCTGTCTGTATTGTTTTGTCTGTCTCCGTGAGTCCGTGACTCTCTCTCTCTTTGTCCGTTTCGTTGGCGAATTACCAGACGATGTTCCCAGCTGTGTGATTGGCCAGTGAGAGGTTAACGAAAGCGCTGATCTGTAGTCCCGTCGCGCACCTGCAGGAAGGCGAAGGGACTTGGAAAGGGATGGAGGGGGTAGGAAGGGAGTGGGAGGAATAGGAAGGGAGTGGGAGGGAGTAGAAGGGAGAGGAAGGGAGTTGGATGGAGTAGGAGGCAGAGGAAGAGAGTGGGAGAGAGTAGGAGGCAGAGGAAGGAAGTGGGAGGAAGTAGGAGGCAGAGAGGGAGTGGAATGGATGGGAGTGGAAGGGAATGGAAGAGAGAGAGAGAGTGGGAGTGGAATGAAAGAAAGAAGTTGATGGAAGGGCAGTGGCAGCGGAAGAGAGTGGAAGGGGTGATAGGAAGCGTTGGGAAAACTGGAGGGGGTCGGACTACACGTCACGACTGCTACAAGATTTCTTTCCAGTTCTCGCGAGAGAATCGGGTGAGAGGTCATGCCCCGCAAGAGGGGGCGCGTGCCACGTGCTGTCGGGTGTGGAGTGGCCTTCAGATCGAGTTTCGTTCCAACTGCTTGTCTTAACTCAACGAAGGCAGAAGCAACTCGAAGAAAACAGGGTTTGGCGCATTGGTTTACGCAAGGTACTCACAACGAACACACAAGTGTCCTTGATTATGCTTACATATGGTTGGGTGGGTGGATGGACGAGTGGATGAATGGAAGGGTCGATGGATGAAATAGATGGACGGATCGATGGATAGACATATGGACGGATGAATTGATGGGTATGTGTGTGGGTGGAATGGTGGATGGATGGACGGATAAATGGATGGGTGGATGGATGTGTGCGGGTAGCTGAGTTTGGATGAGTGGATCGATGGGTGAATGGATGGATGGATGGGTTGTGTTGGTGGGTGAGTGGGTTGATGGGTAGATAGAAAGTTGGGTAGATGAGTTTGGGTGAGTGGATGAATGGATGGATGAGTTGGCTAGGGGCGCAGTTGGAGCAGAAATCTCGTATCATATCTCTCCTCTGGCTGGAATTTGAACCCCCGACCTCTCGGTTGACAGTCCAGCAGGCTAACCACTACACCACCGAGCACCCCCTCGCCATCCTATAGCGACCTCCACCCGGGACGAAGTCGTTCATCCCCCTCAACCGAACAAAACCCAGAGACAAGGCCAAAACAAAGACACATGGCTTGTAATTATCGGACTTCGCTGTGCGCAGAATAGGAATCTCTCGCTTTTCAAAGTCAGTTTTGTTGACCGCCGGCGAGTATCAATATCTTTTCATTAGACCCCGCGTCTGTTCTCTGTGTCTAGTCCGACGCTAACTATGACCGATCCGTGTTTCATGGACTCTCTCTCTCTCTCTCTCATTCGCCTCATGGTAATCCTGTTTTTTTCCTCTCGGGGTCCATCTCAAATGACTTGTTTTCTGTTTTCTCGTCCAAAATGCCTACTTATGGATGGATAGATGGATGTATATAGTATGGGTGTGTATGGATACACGTTCGTGGCAAAATGTAATGTATGTATTTATATGGATCATAAGCACAGACGGAAGGATGGGTGGATGGATGGATGGATGGATGGATGGATGGATGGATGGATGGATGGATGGATGGATGGATGGTGGGCAGATGAATAGGGGATACGGAAATTTCGCCCCCGGAAGAATCGCCCCCGGAAGATTCGCCCCCGACATTTCGCCCCGGGAAGATTGGCCCCCGCTTCTAGTCTTAGTTACATTTTCATCATAGATCCAGCTTCTAGTCTTAGTTATATCTTCATCTCTAATCCAGCTTAATTCTAGCCTTAGTTACATTTTCATCATAGATCCCGCTTCTAGTCTTCCGGGGGCGAAACTTCCGGGGGGCGAATCTTCCGGGGGCGAAAAGTCCTAGAATCGATGGATGGATGGGTGAATAGGTGGATTGATGGATGGGTGGGTGGATGGCTGGATGGCTGGATGTGGTTGGAGGGAGTGAATGAGGAGGAGGTAGGGAGGGAGAGAGGGAGGGAGGGAGGGAGGGAGGGAGGGAGGGAGGGAGGCGGATATGTGGATGGATGGATGCATGGATACATGGATTGATGAATGAATGGATAGAGGCAGGGATGTGTAGAATGGACGGGTGGTTGGATGTATGAATAAATGTATGGTGTCATAAGTTGACTCGTGCGTGTGCACCCATACAGGCATCACACATATCACCCACATGTGTATAATATTATATTCACTTTGCTATTGACGTATATATATATATATATATATATATATAATTATAACGCGTGTGTGTGCGTGCGTGCGTGCGTGCGTGCGTGCGTGCGTGTGTGTGTGTGTGTGTAGATGGATTACCTTAATCCGTTGTCACTTGCCTTCCTTGTATACGTGAGACGGTATTTATCAGACAAGTGCATTATCTACATGTAATTAGTAGATACATCATAATGTTCATGCTTCGTGGAGCAGCTGTAGGTCTTTGTTTCGCAGAGGATCTGAAAGGCACTGGACAGACAGACCGTCGTATATCTGTAACTTCCACAGTCTTAATTTCTTCATTAATAACCTGGAATGTTACAGAAAAAGAAGAAAAGGAAGCAGAAGAAAAGGGGAAGAAGAAGAAAAAGAGAAAGAACAAAAGAAGAGGATTGATTAGAAAACTAAAAGTTATAAGAAAAGATGTAGAAGTAGACTAGGAAGAAGAAGCAAAAGGTGAAGAAGAAAAAGAAAAGGAAGTAAAAGATGAAGAGGAAGAGGAAGAAGAAGAGGAGGAAGAAGAGGAGGAAGAGGAGGGAGACGAGGAGAACAAAGGAAGAAGAAAACGAATAATAATAGGGAGAAGAAAGAAGAGCTGTACTTCAAACTATCCCAGAGTGGCAACTGTGGATATGAAATGTTAACGATATCAATTGATTTCTCAGCCTCGGCATACTTGTTGATCGAGCTGTTTCGGTTGCTGAACCTACTTTTCGCAACTCTGTCCCTGTGTCTGTGCGCTCTGATCAGTCACTTATGTCATTTAGTTCTCAACTTAAAACTTACCTCTTTCAATTTGCCTATCCACCATAAGATCTGTCTTACGGACTGATCTTCTGGGTAATGACCTGATTACGGCTTGGTTTGATGTGCCATCGGTTGATATTTTGTGCATTAGACACCAGCGCAATAGAAGTTACCAATTACAATTACAAAGGAGAACGGTCCTTTCAGCTAACCTCATTAATCGACTCAGCAAAAGATTTCCACAATAATGACTCCCCAGTCTATGCGTAAGAATCAGATGTGTACAGTTTTTCTTGGTCTTTAATTTAGCCTTGAAACATATAAGGTTCTGGTATTTTACTGATCACTGAAATCTAGATCACTTATGCACATACTCGTGTTAATAAACTTTGGTATCACCTGATTATTAAACCACAGGCAATTAATGAATGCAGTTTGTAATATTTTGTTGAGTAAACCACCAACAATACAGTGAATTCCTATATAGTTATTTCTTATTAAACTTAATAAGGCAACAGAAAAGAGTAGGCCTACTATAGATTTTTGTTTTATTAGGCCAAAAACCAGTTGCTTAAGTAAGAAATCAGAGTTTCATTTCTCAGCATCTTGTCCATGTTTGCTTTCAACATGGACGCCATCGAGAAATATTTCTGTTCACTGACTGCAAATTTCTCTCGAGTGGACTCATTTGTTCAGCCGGGAAAGTCCTTCGCGTCCAGCCCGTGTAGTGACCACTTTCCTGGTCAATTAGGAACACGATTGTTCTCAAATTTGGTCACTTGAAGCGACAGAATGCCGACCGTGCCGAGAAGAAAGCCGAAACGTCGACGACGAAAGCAAAATGGCGGCGGGGGTGGGCGAACGGGTGGGCGAACAAAATAATCGGACTTAAGAAGTAACTACCGAGTAGTTGGACGGCATGCGTGTGTTGCGGCAGAGGCGGACGAGATTCTCAAAGCATTCGAAATGCGTCGAGAGTAATTTTATTTGTATCGCGTAATCTAATATCTTCCTGTCGCTCTCTATAGCGCAGACTTTCAATATATGTTCCAGTTTGTTTCATTCCATTGCCGTTTGTGTGTCTGTCTGTTTCTATTCGTCTGTATGGCTGCCTTGTGTGGTTGTGTAGGTGTAGGTATGTCTGCTTGTGTTTTTGCCTTTGTGTTGTTCGATTATTGTTTTGGCTGTGCTATTTCTTTCCTGTTTCTTTGCTATGCTGTTCACGTGAGTGCTTTTGTTCTACATGTCAGACTTTGAGTAGGTTAAATGTAATTTTATGTGGATATAGTATGTGTATGTGCTTGCATGCGTGTGTATATGTGTGAGTCTGTGTGCGTATGTGTCTAAGTATGTGTCTCCTAAGGAATATGTCAGTGTCTTTCTATCTGTGTCGATATGCAGCTGTGTTCTTAATTAACACTGCCTTTGGTGTCTTTCTTATTGCTCCTGTGTCTATACCTCTTTGCAGCCATGTGCATATCTTTTATGCCATTATGCAGTTCTAAACAGGTGCTATATACTGATAGGCTGATACATACATACATACATGCAAGCAAACATACACACACATACATGCCTACAATTGTTACATACATATCTTAATCGTTTTATGATAAATCGTGTTAACGTTTACTGGTTCTTTCTGTGGTTGTTATTGATATTGATTAAACAACTATTGTAGGTAAGAAATGTTCATTTCCGGCGGAATGGCGTGGGCGATATTACCAGACGGGACTTGGGGATGTCGTCATTCGTGACAACTTCATCACTACCAAAGGAACGTGTGTCGAACAGAACAACCGGGACTACTTTCTCTTCCACAATCGGTAATATGCAACTTTACTTTATCAACTATCTTCAATTGGGATATCATAATTCTAGATTCAAAGCAGCTAAGCTTACGCTGTCACGAACCACCTTCATTGGGATAACATATTAATAGGTTCAAAGCAACTAGGCTTACACTGTTATCAAATCTCTTCAATTCGGATAACATATTACTATGTCTAAAGCAGCTATAGGATCACACTGTCTCCAATCACTTTCAATTCAGTGCCATATTATTAGGTTCAATGTAGATAGGCTTACACTGTTATCAACCATCTTCAATGGTGCTACTATATTTTCTGCACAAATGGAAAAATACGTAACTGAGGTGACAATGGTTTTGAACGTATTTTGAATCTAGAATTTAGAAATATGTCAAGTAGAATACTTCTCTAAGATGTTACCTTCGTTTTTCTGTGAAACAGAGAAAGTCAATGTTATCACTGCCTTCTCATCCTTCGGCAACACCGAAACATCATCCAGTACAAAGAGAGTAAGTATGTCCGAGCGAAGATCTCATTGGTCGAACTACTACTGTCCAAGCTTTGATAAGAGCACAATCTGCAATAATATCCACGACATAACTGCGCTATTTCATTACAATACAGCTCTATTTGACATTGCCCTCCTTCTAAAATCCAGAAGTGCAATAAGAAACAAGCGATAGAACATTGATGGCGCTGAGCAACTGCGAGTGAAGGACTTG
This sequence comes from Allolobophora icterica, assembly GCA_963556255.1. NCBI lineage: Eukaryota > Metazoa > Annelida > Clitellata > Crassiclitellata > Lumbricidae > Allolobophora > Allolobophora icterica. The sequence goes on along the minus strand of OY744614.1, from coordinate 47,436,291 downwards.
CTCAAGGTCCTTACACAGTGTGCGCCCGGGTGAAGGCTCGAACCCGTACTCTCCTCGTTACAGACCGAGCGCTCTAACCAATTAGCTACCGTGTTTCAATAAAACTTGAAACTATGAACATATATATCGCCGATCTTAAATTCACTGCATTAGCTAACAGCTTACAAGACTTGGCTAATCGCATACAAGATTACATTTAGCCAACCTTACTACCTTCAGTCTACGCTAACTCCAAAAACTTCTCTCTATTCGACCATCCTGAGTCTCTGAATCAGGTTATCCCTTGGCCAAGGACAGTCTCGCCTTTCCTTTCTTTCGCTATTCTATATATGGAACCTCTTCGACAAACGCCCGCTGTGCTAAGCCTCTTCTGACCTTTAGATCTGAAATAGAAACTAATTTCCCGTGGGCTAATTTCTTAAATGAGCTATTTCTGGGTCTTCTTGCGTTCCGTTCTTGGCCAATGCAGAACCTACAGGTCGGTAATACAGAATAGCCTCAGCTGCATGACCCGTTATCATCATAATCGTCAGTATCATCATCTTCATCATAATCGTCATCATCATCTTCGTAATCTTCATAATCTTCATTATCTTCATCATCGTCTTCGTCATCACCATCATCATCTCCATCATCTTCATCGTCGTCTTCCTCCTCCTCCTCCTCATCATCATCATCATCATCGTCGTCGTCGTCGTCGTCATCATCATCATCATCATGTATCGGATGAGGTGCGTGCACTGATGCGCAATCGCTTGCAAGCAGCTTCCGCAACTCAGCAGTGATGGATTCCACAGGCGTTTGCTGCCGACTAATACCCGGCTTATCTTCACGCCTGATTACTTTCATGTACATAATTCAAAATCAATAAAGCGTGACGGACGGCCATAGGTTATCTCACATATTAATAGGAAGACATACAAACCGTCATACCTGTCTATGTACGTATGTGTGTATGAATGTATGTATGTGTATATATGTATCTATGTATGTATGTATACATATATGTATGTGTGTATGTATTTATGTATGTGTATGTATGTGTATGTGTGCGCGCGAATGTATCTATATATATGTGTGTATGTATGTATGATGTATGTGTCAGTATTTATCTATGTCTGTATGTATGTATGTATATATGTAATATGTATGTATCTATGCATGTATTTGTGTATATATGTATCTCTGTATCTATGTATATATGTATGTATGTATCTATCTATGTGTATATATGTATGTATGTATCTATCTATGTGTATGTATGTATGTATGTATCTATGTATGTATCTATGTGTGTATCTGTGTGTGTGTGTACGTATGTGTGTATGGATGTATGTGAGTATGTTTGTGTGCATGTATCGATGTACGTAAGAATGTACGTACGTACCCGTGTGTGTTTTGTGTATGTATATGTGTGTGTATCTCTATGTCTGTGCGCATGTATCTTTGTATGTATCTGTGTCTGTCTGTTTACGTGGGAGTGGCGTCATCATTTCCCTCTTTACCGTCAATTACAACGATCTAGTTTTATTACCTTCCCGTCCGCTGCACGGAGACGGTAAGCTTTGTGCGATTTTTATAGCGCTCTGCTAATTTAATCGGATCATGTGACCACAATTTGTTGCCCGCGGTCGCCAGAGGGCCGAGTAAAGTCTGAACCGAGACTGAACATTAGCTAGAGTTCATCACCGGAAGTTATGGCCCGCCTACATGCCTGGGCAGGACCGCAGTTAATGGCAACCACTAACGCCTTTATATTGGATGATTACCGTGGATAAAGAGTGCCGAGTTCGGTTCATTGTGATGATGACGACTAAGGCGGCAATTAGGGTGATGACGACACCTAAAGTGATGATTACAGTGATTATGATGACTAAAAGTGATTATAACGATGTTTTTGACGACTAAAGGTGATGATTACGCTGATAATGACGACTAAGGAATGCTTACGGTGATGATGACGACAAAGCTGATAATTACGATGATTACAACGACTAAAGGTGATGATTACGGTGGTGTCGCCGTATAATTTACTAATTATTTAACGCATTGCTTTTCCATTATAAATACTGTTTAATGTTACATTTCCTCATTTACACTGTTTCATTTAACAATTTCGTAAGTCGCACTGCTTTTCACTGCATTAAATTAAAAATGTTAATCGCTTTCATTTTGTAATGTAAGGTTACTGTACGAGTGTGGCCAATATGACTGTGGTCTGCAACCAGATACGGGTCGAGACAACGCTCTACACGATGGTCAAAGGTGAGAATAACGAAACGCAATGATTTGTCTCGTTAATAATCCATTCATTTAATTACTTTGCGCTTCTTCTTCTTCTTCTTCTTGTTCCTCTTCTTTCGCGGCCCTCTGGCATCGTTTTTCGATTCTTAAGGTAGATGGAGCCACGCGTCGAAATTCGGATTTTGTTTTTGAGTTAATTACAATTAATGTTAGCACGATATAGCACCACTTACCTTACCTACCTTACACATACCTCACATACCTTGCATGCATACATACATACAAATACATGCATGCATACGTTCACACACACACACACACACACGCACACGCACATTCATGCCTACAGACATACCTACCGACATACATATACAGTACAATACAACTGTAGTCCTATTTGATATTGCCCTCCTTCTATAGTTCAGAAGTGCACCCGACCATATGACAGAACATCGATGGCGCTGGGTCGCTACGCAGCGGCTTGAGGTAGATTTCAACCTGCGACACTCCGGTTACAAGGCACAGAACGTACCACTACACCACTTTGTCCCCATACATACACACATACGTAAATACATACACACATATACACATACGTACAGATACATACATATATACATACATACATACATACATACATACATACATACATACATGCACACATACGTAAACATATGCACACATATACATAAACATACATACACATACATGCAGAGATACATACATACACATACACACACGCATACACACACATACACACATATACATACACAAATACATGCACACATACAAACTTACACACACATACACAATTACATACATACATACATACACATACACACATACATACACACACCAAAACCGAGACATTCCTTAAGTGTACTTATTCATTATGGATGCCCGTGTGCTGTAAATAACGGAGAAGACATTTCCACCTATATATACGCATGCGTGCGGAGCGCTAAGGCGCCTCCTTCCGATCGCAAAACTAAATTATCTACGTCGATGGACGGCCAAGGATCAATGAGAAAATCCCGGTTCCGGATCCGGGAAATCCGGACGCCCAAGAAATCTCCATCTGATGGCAAATTAGCGGCACAAATTACCCCGATGGTAGCTTTCCATTTTAGCTTTCCATTCTCCAGGCGCCGGCGGGCAGCGTCCAATCGAAAGAACAGCCCGAGAAATTCTAAGCAGCGCCCTCCGTTATCGTTCTTCCCTAATGGCAATCGCGTCGTCGGATGATTGGGACGATTGCACGTCGTCTGGTAAGGTCGGGCGGTTTCGTAGTTTAGAGATTCGTCGAAATCTGGTGGTTTTCGCTTAAGTTGAGTGTTGAGTTGCAACTTGCCTTATATTGCTTACCTATAACAACTTACCTGGTTTGTATGAAATTGCCATGTGTATCCATACCGTACCGTACCTAAAATCACCTTACCTTACATTACCGTATACTTCAACTTACCCTACCTAACCATACCATACATTTCTATACCATAACCAAATGATTTCTACCATACCCTGGTTGTTACTGCTTAATAACAAAGATGGTAATCGTAGCCTCCTCAGTTTTCCCAGCTTGAGACTGGCACTACCCTGGTAGACAGTGGCGGAATTACCCTACTTTACCTTATATAGCGTACCTCACCCTATCGTACCACACCTGGTTGTACCTTACCGTGGTCGGATATCACACTACCCTACTTTACCTTATATAGCGTATACCATACCCATGCGTACCACACCTTTCCAAACCTTACCTTACCTTCCATTACTTCACCTTAAACAACATACCATGCCCAAGCGTATCATGCATCACCGTACATTCCTAAACCGGGCACAAAATCTGACTCCACCCGGTGCAGCTTATACTTTCAGCGTGCAAGGCGCCGCAGCTAGTCCGGCCAATTTGGCGATGACGGGTCCGAGTTAGCGCCTTCGTTAGCGGGCGACGCCGAGACCCGCTTGGCAACCGTGTTCCCGGTCCGCGTGGAATTCCAACTCGACACTGTCAAATTTAATTTACAAGACTCGTCATCTCTGATCGCCGTCGCCGTCGCAAAGACCCGGATGTGACGCTCTCCGTCGGACATGCGCACTGGCGTGATTTGCGCAGACGGGCGAAACCGTCTAAGTGCTAGTCATGAGGAGCGATCGGTAGATGGCGTTTGATGACGCACACGATTCGGGATCGAGAAGTGCGGCTCTATCTGTTATGAAGACTTCTCGTTGCCTGCGAATTCCGAGTGCACAGTTTTATCCGTAAATATATATATATATATATATATATATATATATATATATATATATATATATATATATATATATATATATATATATATATATCACCTCTGAGTAGTTCTCCTTGAAGAGGCGCTATATTAAAAATGTCCGTTATGAATGCATATATGTGTGTCTGTTTGTTTGTATGTTTGAGTGTTTAAGTGTAGGCCTAAATCTTAACCGTAAGAAATTTTGTCTTATTAAAATGTCAAATTACACGACTGCACTAAGACCATTTACGTTACCATAGCATTACGGTGAATTACGTTACCAGTGCATTACGGTGAATTACGTTACCAGAGCATTACGGTGAATTACGTTACCATAGCATTAAATGACTTAGGTTAACATACCATAACAATGAATTACGTTATCACAGCATTACGACGTAGCTGTTCTCAGCTAACGATATCTTCATATTCGGCAGCAGACTGCTTTTAGATAAAAGGCTGAGCTCTTCCAAGCTGAATATCATTGTAATTATTATTTAGAAAAACAAGCATTGTCCGTTAATTAAAGCTGCCGCTGCCGCAAACCATTGCTTTTAATCAGCGGCAAGAGCTTTCAGCGATTGATACAAACAGTTCGCATTGATAGCGTTTGCTGATCAATAATTAAACAACGTTCTTCACCTTGAAGCATTTCGCCTTTGGACAAAAGAGTAATTCTAATTACGCCACTCATCTCAGAGATTCATCGGGTTCTTTCTGTAGCGGCCATTCCACCCATGAGACTGAGTCACAGTCGAGTTCAATATCATCGTCATCGTCGTCGTCGTCGTCGTCATTATCATTATCATCATTACCGTTTTATGCCATTAGTTGTTGTTGTTGCTATTATTATTATTATTATTATTATTATTATTATTATTATTATTATTATTATTATTATTATTATTATTATTATTATTATTATTATTATTATTATTATCTTTATTAATTCAAATCGACAAGCACACAGCAAGATCACATCAGAAAATGACAGTACAATCAAGATCATAATATTATTATTATTATTATTATTATTAATTATTATTATTATTATTATTATTATTATTATTATTATTATTAGTAGTAGTAGTAGTAGTAGTAGTAGTAGTAGTAGTAGTAGTAGTAGTAGTAGTAGTAGTAGTAGTAGTAGAATAGTAGTAGTAGTACTAGCGGTAGTAGTGGTAGTAGTAGTATCTATATCATCATGATCATGATCATCATCATCATCATCACCACCATCATCATCACCTCATCATCATTATCATCATCATCATCACCGTCATCATCATCATCACCACCATCATCATCATCATCATTATCATCACCATCATCATCATCATCATCATCATTATCATCACCATCATCATCATCATCATCATCATCATTGGTAATTTCTGTCAAGTCTTCTGGCGCGTCAAAATCTAGCTGTAATCATATCAATATCCAGTAGATCAGTTCACTTAGACGAGAGATTTAATCAACTCTGTTATTTTCTAGAGCCGGCCGCCAGTGGGGTGAGGTGTCCCTTCCATGACGCGTTCAACTTCACCTACAACGACATGACGAGCGATTTCTGTGCTAAGATGGAATCCTACGCGAAGCCGTGCGTTAGTGAAACGCGCTACCATCTTCTGTTTCGTCACTGCACGGGGTCTGCGCTGTACAACGAGAAAGGTGCCTCCGAGTTTTCAAACACTTCCATAACTGACACGGTAGCTGACTAGTGATCGCCTCTTGTAACTCGTAGTGTGCTAGTTCGATCCATTCCTCTGAGACGGTTACTGTATAGGGACCTTGAGCAGGTCTTTCACTCACAAGTGCTCAGCCCCATCGATTGATACCTGGTCAGTAAACATTCGCGCCTAATAAAATCAGAAATATTAGACCTCCTAAGGCTTGGTTTTGCACTGGATGGAACTGTATTTACCAAGCCAACTGGGCCAACTCAGCCCGACATCCCTACCGTATCGGTGTCAGCTTTGACGCATTGAGGGATTGATCAGGTGTCCTGAAATTGGGTGTATGAGGTCTAACGTGAGCTTCGGCCGAAAGATTCTTCACTCCGGGATTCTTCACCCCCCCCCGAATTCTTCACCCCCGTAGTCGGCTATGAAATTGCTCCTAGCATCCAGCATGTCGCGGTCGACTCCTTCGATCGCAACGACGAACCAACGAAGGAACTATTAAAAGATCTTTATTTAAAAATAAAGTCGATTAAGTGTAGAGTAAGTCAACTCGTCTATCAAATATCACAATCGTAGACAGCACACAGGTTGGCTGGTCTCGATTGAACGTTATACGATCAATGTTTCAACGTTTACAAATCTTCGTCAAAAGGCCCCCAATGTACATCAGGTCTATCTTATATAGAGTTCTCCCGGATTCCAGAACGTTCTGTGACGTCACTGTACTTTTCCCTGGAAAGTCCTACTGAACACGTATATCCTTGTTGCATGCACCGAATTAATGTTGACAGCTTGCTGCAGAAATTTCCGTGCGTTGTAAACAAGCTTGTTGACGCGTCGGTTTTCTTCCCTTGATGCATGCACCCGCGTAGACCACGACATTCCCTCCGCCCTCAGATGATGACACGTCTTCAGCACCATCCCGAACGGGTCATCACGATCAAGCCGGGCCTCCAGACTCCATCTCGATACAGCATATACAACCAAAACAAAACACATCAGTTAGTCAACTTATCCACACAATTTGCGGGCTCGATCCTTGTGTGTCGGGCCATTTCCCCCCTTCACCATCCGAGTCACAACCGAGAGAGGAAATCAGCCACCGTGTTCTGACGTCCAGGACGATATCGAAAGTCCACGTTAAACTCTTGCAATGCTAACGCCCAACGAGTCAGTTTCGCACTCTTAGGGCTTGCTTCTGTGAGATAAGACAAAGGATTATGATCTGAATAAATGATTATCTTTGATAAGAATATCCATGACTTGAATCGTTTAAGAGCCCAAATTACTGCGAAAGCCTCTCTCTCAATTGTAGACCAATGCATCTGTGTATCTGTAAGTTTAAGACTAGCAAAAGCAATTGGTTTTTCTTGACCTTCTTCGGTCCACTGAAACAAGCAACACCCGACCGCGGTGGCACTTGCGTCAACACTTAAACCAAATTCCTTAGTGAAATCAATGGTATGCAACTGTGTAGCTTTACTGAGATCATCCTTTAACTTATCTAGTGCTTCTTGATGCTTTTGCTCCCAAGGCACCTTCGTAGGTATGTTATCTCGTGTCAAATCAGTTATTATCCGTGCTTTTTCAGCTAAAGCAGGTATAAAATTTCGAAAATAACTGAAAAAACCCATAACCTTTCTAACTTCTTTCTTTGTTGTTGGAGGATGGATATCATTGATCGTAGCGATCTTACCTGGATCAGGTTCAATACAACCTGACCCTACTATATGGCCAACAAACTTTATTTTGTTTTGTGCAAAATTACATTTTCTTAAATTCAAAGTGAGTCCTGCTTCCTCAATAGTTTGCAAGAATTTTTCTAGATGTTCTAAATGGTCATTCCAATTCATTGAAACCACTGCCATATCATCGACGAATGGTTCGGTAAAACTTCGCACTGGATGTAAAACTTGGGTCATAGCACGAATAAAGGTATTGCTAGCGGACTTGAGTCCAAACGGCATTCTTGTGAACTCAAAAAGTCCTGCATCACATACGAATGCCGTAAGCCATCGATGTTCTTTCCGAACTGGAATTTGCCAATACCCCGATTTCGCGTCGAAAACACTAATAAACTTTGCCCGTCCCACCTTTTGTAAGACGTCAGCAATGTCTGGGGTCGGGTAACAATCACCTAGAGAATATTTGTTAACATGGCGATAATCAATTGCCAATCGAACGCCATTTTGACCTTTGGGTCCCTTTAAAACGCAAACTACCGGACTGGCCATTTCACTTTTCGATGGTCGAATGATGTCTAATGCCAACATTTCTTCTATCTGGCGTTGTACTTCAGGTTTAAGTAGCTCAGGTACTTTATATGCCCTTAAACGCTTAGGAGTGAAATCATGAGTTATCTTAATTTCATGTTCTAATACTGGACAATACCCAGGTTTATCCACAAATACTGCCGTGTGCCGATCCAAAACTTCAAAAAGTTGCTTCTGTTCCTCTTGCGAAAGATGCGCTATAATCAGAGGATCAATTCGCTTACTCGGGCTTATTTGTTCACGTTCTTCCTGATCTACAACCTCTACTATACCAAATTCTTCATCTTGATCAACAATTACTGAACAGCTATTGATCATCGCTTGTTCGAGTCGTTCATGGTATCGCTTGATCTTATTTGCGTGTAAATGTCTTTGTTTTCCCTCTATTTCTACTATATAAGAATATGGGGATTTAACCTTGACTACGGTAGCAGGTCCTTGCCATCGACTATAAAATTTAGAACTACCAAAATCTGGTGCTAATACTGCTACTTTATCTCCAACTTCGTATTTTCTGTCAGTACTACGCAAGTTATAATAATCTGCATACCGCTTTGTTTCTATATCACTATAGTAATCTGCATAAACTTTCGCGAATTCGAGGTTTTCCTTCAGTGATTGGAGATACTCTTCGGGTGATTTACCTAAGTTAAGAGGTACTTTTCGTTCGCCAGCCCACGATTCCTTCAACACACTAAGTGGACCCCGAGGAAGAGTTCCATAAACCATAGTGAATGGCGAAATATGAGTCGTGCCTGAAGGTTTTTCTCTAAGGCTCCACAGAACAAACGGTAACAATTGGTGCCATCCACGAGGATCAGATTGAGCAAGCTTAAAGATCATGGTTTTCAAGCTTTGGTTGCATCTTTCAACCAATCCAGCTGCCTCAGGATGTCCAGGGGTATTAAATCTGGGACTACAACCCATTCGCCGCAAGAATTCTTTCGTCAAACGACTGGTAAAGTTGGTACCACAATCAGAACTGATGATCCTTGGAATAGAAAAAGTTGTAAAAACTTGCAACAGAGCTTCACAAACTCCCTTTGCATTCAGCGATCTAAGAGGATACGCCATCGGCCAACGAGAAAATTTGTCCACCAGAACCAAAGCATAATTGTACTGGGGTTTCGATTTGTTGGATTCTCCAGTCACTACCATAGGGCCAATACAATCCATATTTAGATGGTTAAAACAGAGTTCATCCGCCCTCGGAATAGGAGTGATCGGGACTCGATCTGCCACTTTAACTGGAGTTCTTAGTTGACAAATTTGACAAGACGCACAATATTCGCGAATCCTCTCATCCATTCTTGGAAACCAAAAGTTTAATTTGATCCTGGCTCTCGTTGCCTTAAAAGCCATGTGCCCAGCACATGGGGCATCGTGTGCTACTCGCAAGACAACCTCGATTCTATCTTCCGGTAAACATAATTGATTAACCTTATGTCCCATAATTTCCCCTTTGTGGTACAGGAGGTTATTATCTATAAAGAAATTATTTTTATTCTGTCTCGCTTGTTGCCAGCAAGATATAAGATTGTGACAATTCTGTTGCTCACGCAATAAAGTATCATTATTCGCTACTTCCTCATCAGACTTGAACTCTGTTGACTCAACATCAAGAAAATTATCTGAATCATCAACTAGTTGCTCCTGAGAATATTCATTCACTTCTGACGGCAAGGATTCGTTGCTGTTACTTTTCTCGATATTAACTTCTAAGTTATCTTCTTCTGCCCCTTTATTTATTTGTACACATCGATCTACGCCAGCTACCATCACTACATATTGCGAACTATCCCTTAATAGGTCCACAACATGGGGTGTCAGAATAACCCGTTCATTTAGTTCAGGGACTACAGCGAACATGACGCACAAAGATGGCGCAATGTTCGTCGTTCCTTCCATTGAATTAGCTAATTTCATTTGTAGGTATACTACATCTGCCTTACATCCTTCTCCCTGAAAACCAATTATATTAATCCGTTTAATCACGGGTAAGTTTAGTGACTCAATTAATTTCTTATCAATACAACAAATTTCTGCTCCTGAATCAGATAATGCTGGCTGAGAAGGGAGATCTTCAATCTGTACATTGATATACGACCTCTCGTGTAATCCATCAATACTATTCTCGTATACCCTTACAGCAGTTTCCAACCCTATTGGTTTAGAATTATCCAATAAATTCCCTTGCTTTACCTGTTCAGGTATCTCGTGCAACACGTTGACCTTCTCAACACATGAGTCGATCACTTCTTCAGTTGGGTTCCCAAATATACAAGTACTCACCTTTTTAGAACTTGGTTTGGTCTGGCACTCCCTTGCCCTATGACCCTTCTGATGACATAGGAAACAGAGACCCTCTACCTTGGCCTCCTCCTGAGACACCCTCGCACCTATCTTGGCTTCACCCCTTATTTCCGGTTTGGGAGACTTGGGTTGAGCTGTCTGGTTATTGACTTGAACATGTGGTTGACCTCTCATCCAATTGTTATACTTCGGTGTCGGATGACTACGGCATACTAAGTCATTCCCACCATCATGCGACGCTACATAAATGTCAGCCGCATTAGCTATGTCTTCACAGCTCAACCACTCCTCTTTTTCTTGGGCCAAGATATAATCTAAACAAGCCTTCGACAAGGACTCCTTAAGCCGATCCGCAACCAATAAACTTACAAGTTTATCAAACTCATCAGTTATCTTTCTACTTTTCAAATAATACATAAGAGCCACACGCAATTTGGATGAATAGATCGTAAATGATTCGTCCGATGCTTTGTGCAACGACCAAAATCGGGCTCTAAGATTTGAAGGGCTTATCTTAAACTCCCTTAGCAAAAACTCCTTCAGGAATTTGTAGTCATGGAGCTGTGCCTCAGTAAGGCGCATGGTTAATGCCTTAGCTCTTTCACTTAAAATGGCTAGCAATAATTTTGCTCTAACATCTTCATCCACCTCATACACATTAAACAAACCATCCAAGTGATCAAAGAAACCTGGAATTTCTATAGGGTCGGAAGGAAATTTCCAAAGAATATTCTTGAGGGCATCACTATAACGCTTAGTACGACTTGCTAAAGAATCTCTAACATTTCGTTCTTTCTGCTTTTCCTTCCTCTCCCTTTCTTCTTTCTCTTTCCGTTCCTTCTTTTCTCTTTCTTCTTTCTCTTTCCGTTCCTTCTTTTCTTCCTCTCTCCTCTTTTCCTCCCTTTCTTCCTTCTCCTTCCGTTCCTCCCTCTCTCTTTCTTCCTTCTCCTTCCGTTCCTTCCTTCTCCTTCCGTTCCTCCCTTTCTCTTTCTTCCTTCTCCTTCCGTTCCTCCCTTTCTCTTTCTTCCTTCTCCTTCCGTTCCTCCCTTTCTCTTTCTTCCTTCTCCCTTTGTTCTTTCTTTTTTTCTTCATATTTACGGATTTCGAACTCCAGACGGCGCTTCTGCAGCTCGTAATCCACTCCTGTTGGAGATATTGGACTACCCTTAAATTCCTCTTCCTCTTTTCCAATCTCCATGGCCCATTCTTCCATTAATTGATTTCGATCCCATGACATAACATCATCTTCGTCCCTTCCTGCCTTCATAAGATACACCCTAAGGCGCTCAGACGACATTTTGCGAATATTCGCTTGCATCTCTGTTGTCAACGCTTCCATTTTTACAAACAGTCAGTCAACAACAATCAACAAAAAAAAAACAGACACCACGCGGCAAACCCGCCACACAAAAGGAAAATTCCACAATCCAAAGTGCAACTATGCAGTATCCAAAGAAGTACACTCGCCAAGTACGCAAAAACTATACAAGCTCACGCAAGTCTGGCCTCGATCACAACAATGGATCAAATTTCAAAGAAATAATCAGCAGATATTGAAAGAGAAATAATGGCTGCCTCCCACTCGGCTGCAACTCCACTCTCTTTTCTCCTTCTCAGCCACGACAACACCTAGGATCTTACCCGTATGTTGACTGCTGTCTTCTGCTGTCTCAGCCGAACGACGCACTTCGTCCGTCCGACTGTCGTATGCCGATTCACCCGTCTCCCACGGTAGAAAGGCGTCTCGATCCGCTCGCTGTCTGGAACAGACCGTCTCTTGATCCTCCGGGTTGACTCCTTCCTCCGTCGGCTCGCGTCTTCTTCACCGGATCCAACACCGATGATCCCACCGCTGCCACCAATAATGTCGCGGTCGACTCCTTCGATCGCAACGACGAACCAACGAAGGAACTATTAAAAGATCTTTATTTAAAAATAAAGTCGATTAAGTGTAGAGTAAGTCAACTCGTCTATCAAATATCACAATCGTAGACAGCACACAGGTTGGCTGGTCTCGATTGAACGTTATACGATCAATGTTTCAACGTTTACAAATCTTCGTCAAAAGGCCCCCAATGTACATCAGGTCTATCTTATATAGAGTTCTCCCGGATTCCAGAACGTTCTGTGACGTCACTGTACTTTTCCCTGGAAAGTCCTACTGAACACGTATATCCTTGTTGCATGCACCGAATTAATGTTGACAGCTTGCTGCAGAAATTTCCGTGCGTTGTAAACAAGCTTGTTGACGCGTCGGTTTTCTTCCCTTGATGCATGCACCCGCGTAGACCACGACACAGCACTTCCTCAATTTCAATTAGTTCAAGACTAAAGTTTTTCAGTGAGACACTAAAAGTCCAATATGTCGAATTATCAGTTCGAGTGTTTACGTGTGTGCATGTGTGTTGGAACGTTTCTATTCTCGACCAGAGTTTCACCTGGAATGTCTTGCGACGTGGAAAGACGGATCGGAGATGTACCTCTACGGAAAACTCAGCGGATCGGGACTTATGACGAAGGACGACAGATATCGGTGCTTCGTAAGTAGAAAGAAAACTACACAAAACATGTTAAGTAGTGTTTCAATGTTTAACTTATTCGATGCCTACCTTTTATTTGATCGAAAGCGCAGCATATACGAGCTCTATTTTCTGGTGTCGAAGTTCACTAAGAATGGAAAGTCCGAGAATAAGCCTCAGATTACTGGCATAGTCACCAGTGGTGGGCTCTCGCAGAGCCCAGTCAATAGAATACCAGCCAGAGATAACATATCACACCACGTACTATGATTTATGTAATGTAATCTATGTAATGAAGTTAGTCGAAAAGGGCAAGGGACATATTTGTGCAACGATCCTGGGCTTCTCGTTTTGTGCTGACATCGTTTGATGCCTTGTTCATTGGTCTCTGAAGTAAATAAAGTACTAACTAACTAATTAATGCTAACAGTTATTATTGTTCCGTGGCGTACTAATCGCTGCCTTATCTGGGATGCAACCCTGACAGATACCTTGGCCGCTTCTTATCTGCCCGATACTTGGACGGCGAGTGCGGCGGCCTAGAAAGCGGTAGCTCATCAAATATCGTCAACTCTCCGCTACCCATCTCTTTGCTCCCTTGGCATTTGGAATCCTGGGCCCGATTTTAACCACGAGATCTTGGCATTATTTTCTGCCATATGAATAGAACCTCAGTAACGCTACGGGGAACGTCCACGAAACCACCTTTTTATTCCAACGCCTTGCACTGACGATCCGGCATTTAAACACTGTGGTCTTTAGGAGTAATTTTACCAAGTTTGACCTTGACGAATAGGGCCCATTCCAGACAATAGGTCTACTGTGCTTCTAAATAATGTTGAAGTCCTTGATGGATCATTTTTACCTCGGGGCAAAAAATAATAATTTCTCTCATCCTGCTTGTGTTTGGCCACCCTTATAAACTCGTGTATGCGTTTGTAGAAATACCAGAACTATGGCAGCGAGGTGTCGCTAGCAATGAGCGCTGATACGAGTTGCCGTGGATTAAGATCTGCCAGCGATGGACCGTTTCTTATGAAGTTCTCAAAAGGTAAAAGACCTCTAGACATAGCTGTAGGAGATTTGTATTGGGTCCGTTAAAAAATCGTTCGCAATTTACCAGAATGCCATTAGTACTACGAAATGTGTTAAGGTAATTTTGTCCATTTAATTGTCTTAGTGAGTAAAGTCTGTAAACTCTAATGATATTCAATGTTCTGTCATAGGGTCATGTGTGCACTTCTGAATTTTGGAAGGAGAACAATATCAAATACAATTGTATTGTATTGTATTAACTGAATGGCTAATTTAGTCCAGAAATGTCCTTTTATAGCGCCTTTCTGTGGTCAAAGCTTTAGCGCACGGTGTAGTTAATAGGCCTATGTTAAACTACTGGCTCCATTTTTTGATGTAATTAAAGTTTTATCACAACATAACAGTAAAATCAGAAATGAAAAGATAATGTTGGCTATCTGAAACTGGAAGAAGTATTTAAATACTGATGAACGATTGTACGTCAATGATGCTTTGTTGGAAATCACAGATCAAATTGAGGATAGATGGGACTCAAAACTTGGACTTTTTAAAGCTATTACTCATCAATGGCAAACATGTCGAAAGTGTACATGCATAATTAACTGAAGAAAATTTAGTTCGTCCTTACTGCCATCCGTTGCCCACACAAGGCAAGTTATATCACATGTAATTATAACAAATATTTAATAATTATGCCCAATCTAACAGCTTTAAACATTTTTTAACGGTTAATTATGGTATGTTTTGACCGCAGATGCTTTAAGAAGTCGACCAACTTCAACCTGCCAGTATCCTGATTGGCTGCGCGGCGTCACGTGGCGTAGCCTCGACGGAAAAAATCAATATACTCTCGACGACAAGTCGGAAATACTGTCGGAATACTTCCGGTCGCAAGGCGGTCATCTGCAACGAATTAATGAGTTTCGATGCAACGATAATTTTAACGCTGTTGCAAGTCATGACGAAGTTACTCTGGTCAGCTTCACGAGTCACAAATGGCAAGTGTCGACAAGAACATCTTAATTAATGTTTGAGATTAATTTGGCACTCACAGTTTGCTCAAGTTTCGTTAATTAAGCCTCAAAACTCAAATTTAATATCAGATCTGAAGTGAATTTTCTCAAATCTCCTTAATTAAACTTCAAACCTCAAAATAAATATAAAATCTGAAGTAAGGTTTTCTCAAATCTCCTTAACTAAATCTGAAAGCTACAATTTCGCATTGTAGTTTCCGTTTCATGTGCTGTCTTTACTGTTTTTCTAGTACCTCAAAGCACCAGTGTATACGGCTGAAAAGGATTGGAAACCAAGTCATTGAGTTCTTTCAAGGTTTGTCTACAATCTGTTCATATTAAGTTCGCGCTAAGCAAACTACGGAGTGTTACACACGAGTATTGACGATGGAAGACCTAAAATCAAACTAGAAATATTGTTTATCGAATTATACAACCTTAGACGATGTACAGTTTAGGGAATGAAATCGTCATATAGTTCAAGAGGTCAGAAGTTCCGCTTTGTTTTATCTTGTCTTTCCTCGTCTTGTCCTCAACCGTCCTCGATCCACGGACTCTTTTCTTCCACCCACTTCTATTTCTTGTCTTTTTCAATTACCGGTTGAATGTTAAACTAGTCCATGACTTTTATGCTCTAAATCCACACCCAGGGCTGTAGTCGAGGGTATACGCGGGTATACAGCGTATTTATTTTATATATATGCATTCATGGACTCTGGAGAAATTTGAGAGCGTATACTCAGGGCTCTAGACGAGGGTATACGCTGTATACTTACCTCTGTAGATGAAATTTTGAGGAAAAAGAGAGGTTTTTAGGGCGAATGACTAAAAAAAGGTCATAAACTTTTTCAGAGACGAAAAGTAAAAAGTCTGAAAATTTTCAGAGAATTGGTGAAAAGTCATAAATTTTTCTTAGACGAATTCCTAAAAAAAGGTCTTCACATTTTTTCAGCCCTATAGTGACGCCGCTGGTCACCGGTAGCGTATACTCACCTCAAATTTTACCACTACAGCCCTGTCCACACCATTTTAGGTCTTCCTTGAGTTCCTCATCCAGGAACTGCGCCTTGGATAATCTCTTTTTCCAGACAACCTTCACTCTTCTTCAGTGGCGAAGGAAAACTCAAAGCAGCATTAAAAATTTTATTCGAATTATGCAACCTTAAATGACGAACACTTTCAGGAACGAAATTTTCATAGAGTCCATGAATGCATATATATAAAATAAATGATTTATAAATCAAATAGCATGCCTCACTACTAGTCACTAGGAGAACAGTCGAAACGGACACACAGCTCGTATCAATGTTCCTATTGAAAACATTTCCTTCATGATGAAAATATAAATTTTTATACTTCCAACTCAGTTAAAAAGTAGCCTTGCACGATTTCACGAAAATGTATACATCGTGAGTCGTGACTGAGAAAATGCAATTGTAATTTCAAATTTATATAGCGCCACTTCAAGAAAGATTCATCAGTGGTGTTCTCGATCTAGCACAATGAAACCACGATTTAACAGAATGGTCTTCAAGCGCTTGTGGAAAAGAGGCCAAGAGAGGCCGAGGGGTTCATGTCGCAGGTTATTGGCAACTTATTCCAGGAGGATGGGCCGACCACAGAAAACTTCTATGCTGGACCGCGGAAGCCCGCTCCAGTTGACCAACCAAATCGCCTTGTGCGGCAGAGCGGAGAAATCTGCGACTCGACTAGGAATATTCCAGCTGAGCAGCACCCCGTCGTAGTTCTATTTCCAGTTGTTTGGTGCTGCGTCTCAGCGAAATCTCGCAACTGATTGATTGGTTTGTGACTTGGGATGCAAGGTGATCGATTTTTCATACATCATTCCTGCACTCTTGTGACCGTAGTTCGAATCCTAGCGCAGCATGCAAAATAACGATTCATCACTGAGTCATGTAATTTGTAACTGGTGGCAACGCAGCTGTATAATATGGAAGGCATCAGCCGATGGCGCACCATATAGAAACAGAAACGTGTAGTGCGCTTGATGTTGTGTTTGCGCTACAATCTATCATCACATGGTTGGCTACTCTGGGAACTTTTATTGATTAGTGACTATCTAGACCTATCTTCCCCTACCTATTGATTAACTGGGACCTTTTGGTAAGCGGCTACTTGTCTTACATTCCCCACCTTTTGACAAATTGTTCTTATGTGGTTTTAGGTCCTTGGGTAGAAATTCCTGGAACGTATGAACGCTGTCTGTCTCACTCTTACGAAGACGGCCATTTGTTAATATGTACGGGAGTCATATTAACAAATTTTAATTAAAAATTGTTTTTTTCTACATAAGTTTAAAAGAATTTTTTCACTTACGGATTGATTTTCTTTCTTCATTTGTGAACGAGAAAGACATGATGATGATGATGGTTGTGAGTGTGATGACGATGATGATGATGATGATAATGTTGATGATAATGTTGATAATGATATAATGATGATAATGATGATGACGATAATGATGATGGTGGTGATGATGTCTGGTGGTGGTGATGACTATGAGTATGATGATAATTATAATGATGGTGGTGGTGGCGATGATGATGATGATGATGATGATGATGATGATGATGATGATGATGATGACGACGACGACGACGACGACGACGACGACGTCGACGATGATGATGTTACTTAAATGGGCATAAAACTCGCTTTTTGTTCTAAGCCTAATAAAAACTGTCATCCTATCCCAATAAATCAAAATACATCGGCTATAACAATGCGCTTTTCAGAGCTACGAAAAGCCCTATAGAAATATCCAGGTCCACACATACCCGCACACACAAACACACATACCTATACACACCTACACACACACGTACACCTACACACACACACACACACACACACACACACACACACACACACACACACACATACACACACACACGAAATGCAATCATGCGAATACGTTAGTAGTCGCAACACCCTTCTCGATTCCACGCCTCGAATATCAATGACAATTAGCCACGGTTTTTTCATCGACCGAGTTGGAGTATTGATGACGGGATGTTCTGCTTCGCTTCCAGCCGACGACCAGGCGGCCTCACCTTGTCCGAGACCCGGAATCTATTACGTATCGGCGCCTGAAACGTGCGCGAGGAGAATCGAGGTTGGCTGCCAGAGTAGTTCCGTCACGGAGGTGCATGACAGGTGTCAGGGACCTCTGACAGGTCGGTACTATCACGCTCTCAACCCCAGCTGCTCTTCACCCAGTCGTGGTATATGGTAAGGTTAAGTGAGGTATAAGGAAAGGTAAGGGGTAAGGAACGGTAAGGGAATTGCGGCGAGAGGTTTGTTTGGGTAAGATGTGGTAAATTATGTTATGGTAAGGTAAGATAATGAGGTAATAATTATCGCGTTTACTGTCAAGTGGTGTATGCTCCATTTGTGGCATATGGTAATTAGAGATAATTGTAATTGTAATCTTACATTTATAAAGTGCCACTGCAAGAAAAAA
This sequence comes from Allolobophora icterica, assembly GCA_963556255.1. Lineage (NCBI taxonomy): Eukaryota > Metazoa > Annelida > Clitellata > Crassiclitellata > Lumbricidae > Allolobophora > Allolobophora icterica. The sequence goes on along the minus strand of OY744614.1, from coordinate 47,417,452 downwards.
CTCATCAGTGTAGTGTCGGGTGAGCAAAGGTAAGGTATTATATGGGGAGGTTAGGCAATGTGTGCACTGGTTATGCGAGATGAGAAATGGCATGGAAAGCTGAGAGGTAAAGTAATGTATGTTGCCATATTATAAGGTTATATAGAATATGGTAGGTAGGTTAAAGTTTATGTTGAATGAGAAAAGTAAGAGAACTTCAGGTGAGGTAAGGCAAGGTGAGGTTACGAATTTTTAAAGCTGAACGAGTTAAAAGGTTAACGGTAGGTAGGTTTGTTAATTCCGAATCGGTAATTATAGGTTTAATAATGATAGTTTAAAATCGTAATTTGCTGATGGTATTTCATTGAAAGGACAATCTGTGTGCTGCATAAAAATATTCTCAGTTCTTGTCGATACAGTTGCAACTCTGGAATGCCTGTGGAGCTGGAACGATGATTCAAAGACAAATCTCATCGCACGATCCAGAAGTACAGGAGTTCTCAATTGCTTTGTGAGTAGCTCTTCTCTATTCACTCTTAAGTAAGTAAGTAAGTAAGTAACTTGTTGTAGATGAATCTGCCTGACTTTTCAGATCGATGCTAAACTTTTTTTGTGGAGTAGGAACGCAGTTTGATTCAAATGTAAAAAGGTAAAAAAGGCAGGGTAATAGATCACTGTGTTCCTGTCTCTACTCAACAGTATACGGTTACTTTGCCCCACAAAGTGATGGTAACCAATCCCCCTCCTACTACTTCTCCTCCTTCCAACACCCTTCTCTTCCCAAAAATAACGTTGTCATGTCGCAAAAATATGTCGGCACAAGGCTAACAAGTGGTGGTGACTTTCACCACCACTTTTAAAAGTGGTAGTGACCGGACACGACCTCACAATACAGAGTTACGCCCAGGCACGTAACTAGGCTTTTTCGTTTGGGGGGGGGGCTTAAGCCTTGAACATGGCAACACTTATACAGTGTTCATACGAATTTTAGCCGTAAGCATACAACGGCTTGACTTGTTTGGGGGGCTTCAACTTCGTTTGGGGGGGCTTAAGCCCCCCCAAGCCCAACGCTAGATACGTCCCTGGTTACGCCTATGCTAGCCAGTTGTTCAGAGTCGACGATCAGTGACCCGTGTTGGTACCGTTTATGGTTGAATCCATCTATTCTGGTCTTTCCACTAACGTCTGAAAAATAACAATTTAATTGTCTATTGCCTACATAATTATATCAATTGCTTTCGCTATTGTTTGTTTCTGTCAGAGTTTCCGTCGCGATGTCTTGTCCCAATCGGACTCGTTCGGACTCGACTTCTCCTGCACAGGAAACCAGACGACGTCATCCTGGGATGGATGGGAAAGCCCCTTAAAACTGCACAAACACGGTATTCAACTAAGTCCGTTGAGCTTCTATAATGCCACTGAAGAAACATTCGAACCGTCTGTGCTTGTACAAAGTTTCATATAAGCATTTATTTAATAGTAACGATAATGGTAATGGTAATGATTTTGACAATGATAATGGTAATGACAATGGTAATGGTAATTATAATGGTAATGATAATGGTAATGGTAATGAAAATGGTATTGGTAATGGTAATGACAATGGTAATGGTAATGGTACTGATAATGGTGATGTTAATGATAATGGTAATGGTAATGATAATAATAATAATACGAATTATATAGCGCCGTAGTCGACCGAGGCCGAGGAAAAAAGCGCTGTATATGAATTAAAAAACAAGGACAGTCATATTATTCGCTATTTTTTTATTTTTTATTTATCACTAATTAGATCAAATTTAACTCGAGCGATCCGATTTGTAATAGCGTGTGACTTAGTCTTGATTAGATAATGTTGGAAGTGTTTGACCTTGTCATAAACTTTGACCTTTGTTGGTACGCCAGAACCTTGCGTGGACAATGACAAGTCGACCTTATCGAACGTCGATCATCAGCTCGCGAGAACGGACAGACTTCCGGAGCCCCGTCCAAGTCCAACCCTCAGCCCCGAACAGGAGCTGAACCTCTACGCGGATGGTGTCCAGCCTAGAAGACGTTCGAAATTGCCTCCCTTGTTCAACGAAGACGACGACGATGACGAAATTTACAGCGGAAACGAGGAGGACGAAGAAGAAGAGGAGGAGGAGGAAGAACCTGAACAAGAAGGCACTCTGTACCGGAACACGCAGAGGGCGCCACTCGATCGATATCCGGTCACGAGGAGGCGAATCTTCGCCGTTTCAACGCCTCCGACAGTCTTCCAGATTTCTTCCAGTCCCAGAAGGGGTAACAGCGCCAAGCACGGTCCCAAGAGCGTATCCAGTCATCGAGAACGTAGTGGAGACGAGGAGCAGGACGGACGAAGCCGGAGTGGTCAAGGAAAGGTCAACACCGACCTGGAAAACTCTTGCAGCCGTATGCACCGGATGGAGTACGCATTGGTGCCGTTTATACTTTTCACTAGGCTGTTATTGTCCTGCGAATGAATGTATATCACCCAACCAGAAAACCCTTGCAAAATACGCTTGACAAATGATGTCTATTAATGCCAGGAACTAATGTGGCTAAATTCTCACGAGGTAGACACCGTTGTGTAGCCGTTTCAACCTATTCAGTGTCAACGTGGCCTGCCATTACAAGTCTCCATCTGGGTAGCATGACAAAAACCTCAGTTCCTTGGGCTATAGTGAACTTCCATCAATGTCACATTAGTAACTGGTGATAGCAGACAACATTCTACGAGTGTGGATACGATTCGAAGCCACCAATCATCGCTTGCCACGTCACAACATCTAGGAGCAATCGTTTGCGATCGTCTGATGTCTCTAGTGTAGAGAAAGACACAGACAGACAGACAGACAAAGAAAGAGAGAGAGAGGCGACAATCATATATGGGGAGAGAGACACAGACAGACAGACAGACAGACAGACAGACAGACAGACAGACAGACAGACAGACAGACATATAAGTATATGTTTGACCGACAGACAGACAGACAGACAGACAGATAGGCAGACAGAAAGCCAGACAGACAGATAGATAGCCAGCCAGACAGAAAGATAAACAGACAGATATGTTTGTATATGTCTGACAGAGAAATATGTATATGTTTGACCGACAGACACACAGACAGACAGATAGACAGACAGCCAGAGAGGCAGACAGATGGGCAGACTGACAGACATATAGACGGACAGACAGCCAGACAGACAGACAGATAAACAGACAGATAGACAGACAGACAGCCAGATGAAGCGAGTTACACAGAGTTCTTCCGCCTAACTTGCCAAAACAGACGAGACGCCTACACTTGAGGGCAACGTCTTCTCAGCAAGACAGGATTATAGTTAGCAGTCACCAGCTTTCGTTCATTCGCACGTTTTGCATGTGCGTATGTATATTTGTATATCTGTATATTATTTGTATATCTGTATATTTGTATATGTATATTTGTATATGCGTGCTTGTATTTGTTATGGTTTTTGCATATATGTATAGTTGCATATGCAATTGTATTCGCATATGTATGTATTTGCATATGTACTTGTATACATAAATGTATTAAAATATGCATATGTATATGTATATGCTTATATGTATACATACTCGTATGTGTATCTGTGCATGTATATGTATTTGCATATGTATAATATATATACATATGCATATGTATTTGTGTTTGTATTTGTTATTGTAGTATCATGTACTGGAACGTATACAGATATATATATATATATATATATATATATGTCTGCATAGATATAGCCTATATATACGCATTGTCTGTCGGGTTGCCTCCATTGTCTGGCAATGTCAGCTTTTCCGTGCTCCCTCCTATCTGCATGAGCTCTCTTCTCGTGACTCTGTTCCACCTGGTCACCGCTCTCTTCGCTCTGCCACCCGTGGTGACCACTCTGTTCCTCTCGCACGCACCGCTACTCTGCAGCAGCGCGCTCTCTAAGTAAGTAAGTAAGTAGCCTTTATTTGTATATTTATGACAAGCGTCATTGGACCCACAATTTGGAATGGGCTTCCTCCTGAGTTGCGGTCTCTTCCCCGAGACTCGTCCACCGCTTTCTTCTCTGCTCTAAAGACTGCTCTCTTTCGCCGGTGTTGGGCTGGGAGCGCCTCTGAATAGCTTCCTTGAAGGGGCGCTATATAAATGCTTGATTTATTGATTGATTTATGTATATTATCTATGTGTACTTGCATATATATATATATGTGCATATTTATATATATGGAATACATACATAATTACATATGTATATATGTTGGAATATATAGGCCTTATGCGTAGATATAGATTATATAGGCCTATATATATGTATATATATATACATATATTTAAATGTTTATGTATATGAATAATTTGTGTAAATAAAGGCTCAGTTGAGAGCTATTGGAATTCAATTCCGAACTTCAGATTAGTATTTGGGGAATTAAAAAATTTCAGTGGTAAACCGATTTGTCAAATAAAACCCAAAGGACGGACATATTGCAATGATTGATGATACGTTACAAAGATCAAGCGGTCATCGGCAGAGCAGTTGGGATAAGCCAAGTCTGGGCAGTTTTGCGGCGAAGACGTATTGTTTTGGGGCAAAAATGCAAATTGAAAAAGCCAAGAATATGGAGTTTTGTGGCAAAGATGTATTGTTTTGGGCAAAAATGCAAAATCAAAAAGCCAAGACTACGGAGTTTTGTGGCAAAAATGCAAAATCGAAAAAACCAAGACCAGGAAGTTTTGTGGGAAAAATTCAAATTAAAAAGCCAAGACTACGGAGTTTTGTCGCAAAAACGCAAAATCAAAATCCTGCAAACAGTTTGTTACACACACGAATGTTCAGTTTCTTTTATATTAAGAAATAAATTAACGTGTGAATTATAGAAGCCAATTGACGAATAAATAATTTATTACAGTTTAGTGCACCCAATGTTATTTTTGTATAGTGTACTATTACTGCGAGTGTATTTAATTTTATTGTTGTTTCTGGCTTATGGCAGATGGTGCTGCTGCACGTTGTAGATCAAGTTGTAATATATCGTCCATGTTTGTTCCAGTTCCTCTGTTACGAAGGAAAAACTAAATTGCACGACACAGTGAAATTTTGAAACCAACCAGTTTATTTTAAATGGAATAAAGTCAGAAAGTTAAGACTGGTTCACACTTTTGAAATTTTATCAATCGAATGTGTTTGAAAATATTTTCGTGGAGGTAACGTTGATTTGATATAGGCCTAGCCCACGCGTTAAGCTGGTCTCCATGACGTGGCTTTTGTGTGTCCCTGAGCTATTTCTGAGATTTAATTTACATTACATTACATTACATTACATAATGAAAAGTGTTATTCTCGCACTTCGTTTACCCGCGAGATGGAGATTACAAGAGTCTAATTGTATGTGTAAACCAAAGTGCGGTTAGCAATCGGATTAATAAAGGATATACTTACTTAAAATTAGTCCTAGCCTCCTGGCGAATTCAAGCAGAGTTAGAAATGGCCATCTGGCGAATGGTCCACCAACAACAGTTAAGCTTAGCTGGAGAATGTAGTGCGAAACAAGGTAACGAAAAGAAATGTGAGGTAAGGTAAAGTAAGGCCAGATAAGGTAACGACTTAGGTGAGATGACGTAGGTCCAGGTTAAGACAAGATAAGGCAAGACAAGATTAGGTACGATAAGGTGAGGTAAGGTAATGCCAAGCTAATGCAATATAAGTTTAGGTAATGGAAGATTATTTATCATTTTCCTAGTCAAGTCAACATCCAGAAGATCACTCTTATCGGGCTGATGATTACAGCTTGAGTTTGGTTCGCCATCGGTTGATGCCTTATGCATTAGACAGTAGCTCTACAGAAGTGACTAACTAATAATAATAATAATGATAACAATAATAATAATTATTATTATTACTATTATTATTATTATTATTATTTAAACCTCAGGCTCTCATTATTATTATTATTATAATAACAAAAATAATAATAATAATGCCATCGCATTTCGCGGCACATTCAATGACTTAGCGGAGGACGAGGCCTGATTTCCTAGAAATAACATCAACAAATTAATATCTAAGTCCCCGAGGGATGATATGTAGGCCTACCTTGGGGCAAAAATAAATAAATAATAATAACAATAATGAACCAAGATGACCTTGCATTGACCAACCTCCTCGGCTACCGTCTTGCCCAAATATCAGGGGACAACAGAGTAACTATTTTTCTCTTTCAGCGTTTATCTACAGTATCCAGCGCTTCAATACAATCGCTTTTTGTAACAACTTTCACATCGATTAAACCATATGCGAAGAGGGCCATTCCAGAACAACGCTCGCCTATTTTTTCAATCCCGAGGGATCATGTGTACCGCGGGGGAAATAATAAATCTAATAATATTAATAACTTATGCACAATGACAGAGCTGCAGTGACACAACTAATCAATTGTGTTGCTATTAAGTAAAATAGCTTTATCGACGGTCATAAATGAGGTAACTGGAATATAGATATTAAGTGGAAATGCAAATTGAGACAAGCACAAATAATCGCATATAAACAGGCACAGATCAGAGATACACCGAAGAAACCATAAAAATAAAAGCCATTATTATACCTATTATAGGACACAGTTAAGTTAGTTACGCAATTATGCCCTCATCGCTTAATTATGCCCTCATCGATTAATTATGCCCTCATCGCTTAATTATGCCCTGATCTTGCAAACTGTCTCATAGTCTGTCATGTTATAATTCGTATTTCAATCGACATGAAACCGAAGTATGACTTTCTTATAAACAGGGTCGGCAGCTTGATCGATTCGGATCATTCGGTACATCGCTCTGTGGTCAAAAGTTCAAAATTAGACCTACTTGGCTGTAGAAAAAACCCAATAACGAAAGTCTATAAGAAGAGTGTAAAGGATGAATTACCGCAGTGAGACATGGAATTCCATGAACTCGGTACGTTCTATAGTTATCAGCTGTTGTGTTTTCCCGACATCGGCCACTTAGAGTGATATGAGCTCCAACGACCCAGTTCAGCAATACCCGGATCTTTCCTATGTAGTTCTAATACTGCCAAGGTAGGCCTATAAATGTAAACGTGGACTAGAGACTCCGAATATGAACTCTCGACGAGAATCTGTTTGTTATGTTCCTCATGTGTGCGTGGGCCAACCCCCGGTGTCCACATGTGTGCGTGGGCCAACTCCCGGTGATTCTCCCAGTTTTCTGTCCACTGCTTTGTTTCCGGGTGATTTTTCCTGTTCTTAATGACATTATTTTAACATCACTTAGGCTAGCGCAAAGTACGCCTCAGATCATTATTGAAGTTGTGCCGTGTACTCTACCTTTTTTAGAAATCTATAGTTATGCATGTGTTTTCGTAGCGACCGTACTCCTTAAACATCTGCAAATTTTTCAATGAATTTATTGTAAACAGAGGTCTAAGGACCTTCAGCCTCGAGTCATATGGTTACTTGACACATGTTGAGGTGTTGATATATATAACTGGCATGTCGTCCCTAACTTAGCAGCTAGGGGTCAGCTGGAAATCGCCTCGGACATTTGCCTCGGCCGAATATCCCGTTTTTCGGCACTATTTGCCTCGGCAAATACTGTACACGCAAATGGTTCCTTGTCTGCCTCACATGCCGGAATTTGTAGGCTCATAATATCAGCTCTGAGCTTCATCTAGCATATTCATTTTAAGGGGAAAAAAGTACAAAAAATACCAACACTGGAAGTCCACAACGGAAGTCAAGTCCATTTAATTGATTATTTATTTATAAAATTCAAGATGTATTAGTCAGTTATTACAAGTACAGAAACTGATTTCGATAATTTTCCATTACATGAAAATGTGAAGCTTCGCATATGGAACAAATGGTACTCGGTCCGTACCCGGATCCGGCAAATAGTATATCCAAATACTCGGATTCAGTACTCGGTGGAAAATATCTACCGGCTGACCCCTAATAGCAGCCATGTTCTGGCTGTTTTAGACATGTATGAACGTTCTCTATGTATATATATATATATGTGTGTGGGTGGATGTAGAATGTATATTTGCATGTATGTATGTAGGTAGGTATATATGCAAGTGTGTATGTATGGCCAAACCTGAGGACACCTCCATAAAGAAGAGCAGCGGCATTAAGAATAGAATGAAGTTTCGAAATATTAGCTAGTGAAAGTCCAGCAAAGATAGCGTTACTAAAGTCTACTCTATAGCGCAGATAAGGGCGTGAATTAAAGTAGTGACAGCATGACAGGAGAGGGAGCGGTGGATGGGTCAGAGCTGGCGTAGGTAGTAAAAGCACAAGAGGTAGACACTGTTAACATGGTCAGTTTAGATGAGATCACGGCCTAAGAAAACTTCACGTTCACGGACGGTGGAAGAAAACATGTCCGGAAAACTCTGGCGTAGCGACAAAGTATCGAACTTAACAAGATGAGGCGACCACCAATCCAAAAACGTCAAAAGAATATCAATAATAGGGTGGAAACGTCGTTACGTCATTGTTACTACGAAAACAATTGTCTTTCGGTAATAATGCTTTCATCGCTGACATGAGTTTTTCTTGTTATTGTGGTCACGTTATAATGTTGCATGCACTAACATTTTGCCCAAGTGTTTTGAATTAGGATCATCGCACCAGTCCCGAGATTACCTTACCCTCACTTTTCAGACTGTAGTTTACTCAACCCTTACTAATCATACATATATACCGTATTTACAAAATGCCCATTCAGTTGGCATTCTCCAGCGACTTCTAAAAATATAAGTAAACACTAATTAATATGAGATTGGTTAGCTGATGAAAGCTTCACTCGCTAGATACCAGTTCTAAAGCACGTCATAGAGTGACTGGTAACGTCAGACACGAGTTTGACCTATATTGCTTCGTCCAATGAAAACTGTGAAATCGATTTATGACAGTATAAAAGAAAACAAATTTCACTGGAAATCCAGTTGCGATTTTTCTTACAACAATTTTACTCGAATGCGGACTGAGTTGATGCAACCGGCAAACGGTTAGAGATTGACGGTCAGAATGTAACGGTATCAACTCTCGATTACCCAGAACGGCAACGTTTTTTTGGACCCATACGTGGAGATAGCCAACGGAGCAGGGTAAGTTCGACGCATTCGATCGTATCTTTCTGTCTACTTCCAATGCAAGATTGACCTCTGTGAAAAAGAGATTCTTCGTCCTGGCAGATGCAAAAAAGGCAGGATTTATACAGGCAGCATTTGTCCACGTGGGTCACCATTTTGACTTTAAAACACGTAATCCCTGTTGGTATAGCGGTAGGAAACGTTTCAACGGTTCTACGCATACGAGCTGCCGACAAATAATTATTCTGCATGACCAAAATAGCATGCGTCAGTACAAACTTCACCGATACATCGCTGAGACCAATCGTAGGCGACTTCTAAAACGTAAACCCAGAGGATTTTCTTGCTTACTCAATGCCATCTTATTTTACCTTTTCAGTTCTACATAGGCTGTCCTCATGAACTTTAAAAACACACGTCAACATTTCCTACTTAAAGTTAGCTGTTGTATGTATCTTTGCACTTGCACTATTTGGCCTTTTAAGTATCTCACTCCAGCGCTGTCCTGCGCCAATTCAAATGAAATTAAAGTCATTAAGAACAAACGTGAATCATAACTGTTAATTATAAGCAGCGAGATGGCAAATATGTTTGAATAATCAAAATGGAATGTACGTGGCATATTTATCTTTTCAGGTCGTATAATTTGATGAAAGAAATAGCGACATTTCGGCCAAATTCTCGGTTCTAACCCCTAGGCCTACTTAATTACCCTGTCATGAACATCCAATCAGGTGTACATACACCTATAAGCATATGTCCATAAATACGGACACGACGTCGATCAAACTTGACACCGATTAACAGATAAGAACAATTTTTCTAAAAGCGTTTGACAGCTCTCCTGTAGCCACGTGACGCTGTCAACTCAAATCCAGGAAGTAAGTACATTGGGGCCAGGACTCCCCTACCAGCGTTGCAGCCTATTACTTCGGATCACCCACCCTACATAGCCGAGCAGAATAATTACCCAGATGGAAGTCTAACCCGCAATACATTTATGTTTGACAGTCAGACAGACAGACATAAATAATGTATGTGTGTATGTATTTATTTATTCATTTATGCATGTGTGTATGCATATATGGCCAAATGTGGGTACACCTCCATTAAGACAGGCTGCGGAAATAAGAATAGATTGAAGCTTCGAAATTTTAGCTAGTTTAGGTTCAGAAAAGATAGCGTTACCAAAGTCTACTCTGGCGCAGATAGGGGCGTGAATTAAAGTAGTGACAGCACGAAAATAGAGGGAGCGACGGATGGTGCGGAGCTGGTGGGGTTGGTAAAAGCAAGAGAGGTATACACTATTAATATGATCAGTTAAAAAGAGACCACGTCCTTGGACAACTCCAAGATCGCGAACGGTGGAAGAGAAAACATGTCGGAAACCTTTTGCGTATACCGACTATAGGTATCGGTCTGAACACGATGAGCGCGACCACCAATCCAAAAACATCAATAATAGGGTGGAGACGCGTTACGTCATTGTTACTACGAAATCAATTATTGTCTTTGATTATAAGGCGGTAATGGTTGGCATGACATTTTGTGGTTACTGAGGTCAGGTTTTATTTTTACATGGTCAAACACTAACGTTTGCCCAAGCGTTTTAAATTTAAGTTCCCGCACTAGCCTACAACATTCGGACTTGAAATTACCTGTCTCGAGATGACCGCGTCCTCATTTTTCAGACTAGAGTTTTCATTTCCCTAACTAATCATATGTATGTACAAATTAGGTGTAGTATGAATTAGGCATTCGCCAACGACTTTTAAATAAATAAATAAACAGTAGTTATTATGGGATTGGTAAGCTGATGGAAGATATGGGTACCATCGAATCGCTAGGTCTCGGTTCTAAACATCATTGTCTCTATAGTGACTGCAAAATGCCAGACATGAGTTTGAACATTGAGAGTGGTTCATCCAATGAAAATTCCCATATCGGATCGAAGGGGTATAAATGAAAATCAACACTCTGGGAAACCGGCTGCAATTCGGCTCCAAACGACTTTCTCGAGTGCGGACAGACTTGATGCAATCGGCAAACGGTTAGAGATTGACGATCAGAATGTGTAGCATAAGCTAACACAGCGCATCAGGTTTCGACTACTCTGAAAAACAACGTTCTTTGGATACCTACGTGGAAATAAAAAACGTTGGAGGGTATGATCGACGCACTCGGTCCTATCTTTCCGTCTTCATCCAACGCAAGATTCACCTCTGTGAAAAAGAGATCTTTCACACTGGCAGATGTAAAGAATGCAGAATTAATTACACAGGTAGCATTTGTCCACGTGCATCATTTAGATTTTGTGGCACGCATCCCTCGTGGTTTTTCGCGGTAGGGGCGAACGTGTTTGTTCCACGCAGAAGGAACTGCCGACACATTCTGCACAGACCAGAAGAAGAGCATTTGTCAGTATAAACGTCATCGATTCAGCGCTGTGACCACTGTAAGCGACTTCTACATGTAAACCCAGAGGACATGCTTTCTTACTCGATACCCATCTTATTGTTTCATTTCAAGTTCTACTAAGGCTGTCTGCGTGAATTCCAAAAGTACAGCTGTTGTTTGAATCTAGGCACGTCACCGTTTCTCATAGGAGCGCTGCCTCCGCCAATCTAAATGAAGTTAAAGTCATTTAGAACAAACGTTAATCATAAGATTCAAGTATACGTAGCGAAATGGCAAATTATGTTTGAATGATCGAACTGGAGTGCAGGACCTGGTCCGGATGCTTCAGGAGAGCCCCAAAGGTTTCGGCGATATCGCAGAGTTGTTCGAACGTTGGGGAGTCCTCGGGGAGGTAATGAAGGCGTATCAGTCTACATATCAACGCTTGTAGTCGCTTCCTGGCTTGCAACCCGGCGAAGCCCACCAGGCTGGGGAGGCATACAGCATCCTAGCCAAGGTTGTATCCAACCAAAATTTCCATATATGCGATCAGAAAAGATAAATATGCCACCTATATTTATCTTTTCTGATCGCATATATGGAAATTTTGGTTGGATACAACCTTGGCTAGGATGCTGTATGCCTCCCCAGCCTGGTGGGCTTCGCCGGGTTGCAAGCCAGGAAGCGACTACAAGCGTTGATATGTAGACTGATACGCCTTCATTACCTCCCCGAGGACTCCCCAACGTTCGAACAACTCTGCGATATCGCCGAAACCTTTGGGGCTCTCCTGAAGCATCCGGACCAGGTCCTGCACCGACTACTACTTCAAACCAAACCTACTTACTACTCCCTCTGTCCCCGTGACCATGGTCGCATAATTCCCCGGCAGACAGCCTGACTCTGGCTAATCATTTACATTCTCGACGACCAAATTTTAGGATCTAATCCCCTACTCAAATACCCAGGCATACTGATGAACATCCAGTCAGCTGCATATAGACATCCAAACACAAGTCCATAAGTGCGGACTAGGACTTTTAAGCATTCAAGCACGACGTCGATTATAATAGGGTGGAGACGCGTTACGTCATTGTTACTACGAAATCAATTATTGTCTTTGACTGTAATGCGGTAATGGTTGGCATGATATTTTGTGGTTACTGAGGTCAGGTTTTATTTTTACCTAACTTTTGCCCAAGCGTTTTAAATTTGAGTTCCCGCACTACAACATTCGGACTGGAAATTACCTGTCTCGAGATGATCGCGTCCACATTTTTCAGACTAGAGTTTTCATTTCCCTAACTAATCATATTTATGTATGTACAAATTAGGTGGAGTATGAATAAGGCATTCGCCAGCGACTTTTAAATAAATAAGTAAACAGTAGTTATTATGGGATTGGTAAGCTGATGGAAGATATGGGTACCATCGAATCGCTAGGTCTCGGTTCTAAACATCACTCTATAGTGACTGCAAAATACCAGACATGAGTTTGAACATTGAGAATGGTTCATCCAATGAAAATTTCCATATCGGATCGAAGGGGTATAAATGAAAAACAAACACTCTATGGAACCGGCTGCAATTCGGCTCCAAATGACTTTCTCGAATGCGGACAGACTTGATGCAATCGGCATACGGTTAGAGATTGACGGTCAGAATGTGTAGCATACGCTAACACATCGCATCAGGTTTCGACTACTCTGAAAAACAACGTTCTTTGGATACCTACGTGGGAATCAAAAACGTTGGAGAGTAAAGATCGACGCACTCGGTCCTATCTTTCTGTCTTCTTCCATTGCAAGATTTACCTCTGTGAAAAAAGAGATCCTTCACACTGGCAGATGTAAAGAATGCAGAATTACACAGGTAGCATTTGTCCACGTGCATCATTTAGATTTTGGTGCACGCATTCCATAGTGGTAAATCGCGGTTGGGGCGAAAGGATCGTTCGACGCAAAAGGAACTGCCGACACATTCTGCGCAGACCAGAAGAAGAGCATTTGTCAGTTAAAACATAATCGATTCAGCGCTGTTACCATGTAAGCGACTTACACATGTAAACCCAAAGGGCCATTCTTTCTTACTTGATACCCATCTTATTTTTTCATTTCAAGTTCTACTAAGGCTGTCTGCGTGAATTCCAAAAGTACAGCTGTTGTTTGAATCTAGGCACGTCACCATTTCTCATAGTAGTGCTGCCTCCGCCAATCTAAATGAAGTTAAATTCATTAAGAACAAACGTTAATCATAAGAGTCAAGCATAAGTAGCGAAATGGCAAATTATGTTTGAATGATCGAACTGGTGTGTAAGTGGCATATTTATCTTTTCTGATCACATAATTTGTTCAAACAAATAGGGAAATTTTGGTTGGACACAACCTTGGCTAGGATGCTGTATGCCTCCCCAGCCTGTTGGACCTTCGCGGGGTTGCAAGCCAGGAAGCGACTACAAGAGTTGATATGTAGACTGATGCGCCTTCATTACCTCCCCGAGGATTCCCCAACGTTCTAACAACTCTGCGATGTCGCCGAAACCGGCCTATTTGGGCTCTCTTGACGCATCCGGGCCAGGTCCTGCACCGACTACTACTTCAAACCAAACCTGCTTACTACTCCCTCTGTCCCCGTGACCATGGCCGCATAATTCCCCAGCTGACAGCCTGAATATGCTTAATCATTTACATTCTCGTCAACCAAATTTTAGGATCTAATCCCCGACTCAAATACCAGTGCCCCTACTCAAATACCAGTGCCGGCCTTAGGATATTTTGGGCCCCGTGCAAAGTATACTATACGGGCCCCCATGACACAAGTCAAATTGTTTTCCATTGTTAATCATTTTATTTTAGTATAGGTTGTTAACAAGTACAAGTCAAATTTAACTTTACACGAGAATTCTGAGATATAAAGGAAGTTGACTTCTATTTTACTGACAAAAGAGAAGATTTAGTCGAAACCATAATATTATTAGCCTATTAGGGTGTCTTGTTGATATTAATTTTCTGTGACATTTTCGGCCCCCCCCCTTAAGTTGCGGGCCCCGTGCGACCGCACGGTTCGCACGCCCCTAAGACCGGCATACTGATGAACATCCAGTCAGATGCATATAGACATACAAACACAAGTCCATAAATACGGACTAGGACGTTTAAGCATTCAAGCACGACGTCGAACAGAAACTTGAGACCGCTTAATTAACAGATAAGAACACTTGTAAAAGCCTCTCGTAGACACGAGATGAGAGACAACTCCAATCCAGGAAGTAAGTAGACTATACTGGGGCCAGGACTACCCTGCAAATGGTGCAGCCTACTGTCCTGGGTCACCAGACAACACAGCCTAACAGACTAATTGCCTAGTGAGCTGTCTGACCGTCAAAACACTTTAGGGCCTTAGGCCTGTTGACTCGTAGGTCTGGCCTGCCCACTTTAGGACTTTCTTTTTGTATGTAGGCGACCACAGCGCTGATTCACAGCCAATCATATTCATAAGGCCAAGAGATGCTAATTGTTCGCTTCACGCATATAACTCTATGCAATCTTATCCGGCAAGTGGTCAGTGAAGGAGATTCTGTCGTTTGAGACTCTTGTTGAACCTGCTTTGAGACGGGTTAATAGCGTTACGATGGCTTTCATCCATAGGACGCTGTTTGCTTTGGAATAGGCATCGGCTTCAGTCTTTTCGATCGACTCTGCAGTGGTTGCAAAACATCGTTTAACAAACCAGGTAAGGCTAAACTGGGTCACCGAGTCATGTTTGGTTTTTACGCGAATGCATCGGTTGTTACATGTTACCGTATTTTCGCCGACGGTGTCAGTTATCCTTGCCTTAATTCCTAAATAACCTTATTACATCTTACACTCCACGTTACCCTTCATATTAGATTCATTTCTACATACCCTTCTGCTTACCTTCATTCCTATATGCCTGCATTCCTCTTTTTACCAACCATTACCCTTCTCCTTGTTTCTTGCCTATATCACATGCCTCTATATGCCCCCCATTAGTATTACCCTGTTTCCGCCTTAACTTCCTTCTTTATTCCTATGCTATACCTCTTTCCTTCATTGAGGCCAATTCTTCTTCATCTTACCTCACCCTACCATACCTCAGCTTAATTCACACCACGTTACCTTGCATCACCTTACCATACCTCACCTTACCATATCTCTCCTCACCTTACCTCACCTTACCATACACAGCTTACCTCATATCACCTAACCTTACATCACCTTACCATACCTCACCTTACCTTACCTTATTATACTGTACCGTAATCTGCCGTGGCATTTCGTCGCAGTTCAGATGAAAGAAGCGGACGAGATCGAGTGCGATGGACCGGAAGTGTCGCAGGAACACGAATACGCGACCAACTACTTCCGGTTGGTCCAGTTAACAATGATCGAAGGTACGATCGTAGTTAGAAAGACAATCCTGAGCCGTCTTCGACAACGCAAGACCCTGCACACGATCCTCGCCAACCGAAAGTCTGAATTCGTGCAGAAGGGTTCCGGATTCAACCGCCAGCAGCTCGACGTCCTGTATCCGATGAGCGGCAACGCCGACCTGGCCAAGATCGACATGACACTTTGGTTCGCTCTGGCGCGAAAACTTCACATACTTCCAAAAAAATACATCGAAGATCTGCATGCCGAAGGCGCTGGCAACACTGACAACACTACCCCGCTTCTCGGTACCCAGGTGGAATGGTGCCAGGATCTGGCAACAATCCACGCAGTCCGGAACAACCTCTTTCACCTCGTGAAACCGGAAATGGAAACGGAGGTCTTCGACGACCAGTGGAATCGTTTGTCGGAAGCTCTACGTCGATTGGACCCTGGTCTTGACCCGAGCGACTTCGAGAGGTACAGAACAGCCGAACTGAACCCGAAGGCTGTCATTGAGCTCCGAGCGATGGTCAGAGAACAGTGTCTGGAGGAACGGTGTGAGGACCTTGCCGATGAGGTGCATAAGAGGAACCGGGTCATCCAGCTGATTTTACTTGTTGTTGCGCTGGTTATCCTTCTGATTCTGGCTGGTGTTCTTGTTTTCGTTCTTCTCTTCAGGCAGCCGCGTAGCTGCGATAAGAGCCTGGAGTATCGTGTCATTGGTGAGTCGTCATTCTCAGATCTCGCTGCACCAGTCGTATGGTGCTCATCATCTTTGTCGTCTTGATAATCGTCATCGTAATCGTCATTGTCATCATCATCAGGGCCGCCGACAGAAATTCCGGGCCCCTAGGCAGAGCAGTCACGGGCCCTAGGCAGAGCAGTCGCGGGCCCCTAGGCAGAACAGTCACGGGCTCCTAGGCAGAGCAGTTACGGGTCTCTAAATTATCTTTAGGCTTTATATAAATATAATATCGTAGGGTCGTACGAAAAAATTTCAAAAAACACACAAATTGAAATAATTAAAGTGCGTGTACGACCGTACGATATTATATTTATATAAAAAAAATTATATATATATATTTACAACTATGATTTTATTCAGATGCTTGAAGTTTAAACTGATTGTAGTTAAGCGTCAGATAATATATATTAAAAGGCATAAATCATAAACTTTGTATAAGTGATTATAATATTTTTCATAAGTTGATTGCGGGCAGGGCCCGGGCCCCTAAAAAGTCGCCAGGCCCCTGGGCATTTGCCCCCCTGCCCCCCCTCTCGGCAGGCCTGATCATCATCATCATCATCATCATCATCATCATCATCATCATCAGCACCATCATCATCATAATCATCATCATCATCATCATCGCCATCAATTATCATCATCATGATCAGTATCATCGTCATTATAATCGTCAACATCATCATCATCATCATCATCATCATCATCATCATCATCATCATCATCATCATCATCATCATCATCATCACCATCATCACCATCATCATCATGATCCTCGTCGTGATCATCGTAATCATTATCATCATAATCATTATCATCATCATCATCATCATAATCTTAATCGTCGTCATCATCATGATCATCATCAAATTAACCATTATCACCAGACAAAAACAACATCATTACCACCATTGTCACCATCAGCATCAGTACCACCTCGACCATGACCACCATCTTCACTCTAGTCGTTGCTTTCATCCTCCGATCATTTCAGCATATAACGAAGACATTCCTTTAGCGCCTTTGCTGTAGCTAGCAATCATGCATCGCATCGAAGATGTCAGCACATTGCATCTCATTGCGCCTGTCGCTGCAGCCGAGTTTTACGCAGGTTGTTTGTTGTGGCGTTTCAGGCACCCTGGGAGGTCTGTACTTCCTGCCTCGCAATGGCTGGGGAGCTGCGCCAGCCAGGGCTCAATTAAGCCCACTCCGACTACCGGTACCGAACATCGTCTACACGCACACGGCAGAGATCTCACAGTGCAGTGTTACGGAGGAATGTTGCAATCAAGTCAAGAACATCCAGTATCTACATATGAATACAAGAGCAGACAGTAAGCACGTTCACAAAGAGATGGACAGACGGATGAAAGGAGGGACGGGTGGAGAGACAGAGAGCCAGATAGACAGGAGGTTGAACCCAAGGAGAGATGGACAGACAGAGGGACATACGTAATAGGGCGGTCGGAAGGACGGGTGGATAGAGTGACAGACGGACAGAACGGATGGACAGATACAGGGACAGACAGAAAGTCAGTCGGACGGACAGAGAGACAGAGAGCCAGACGGACAGAAGGATGGACCGAAGGATGAATAAATCGACATAGGAACAGATCCAGTAGGACGAAAGAACAGGTGGACAGAGTGACAGGTCGATAGAAGGACGGCTACAGGGACAGATACAGGGACAGACAGAAAGCCAGACGGACGAAGAGAGAGAGAGACAGAGAGCCAGACGGACAGAAGGATGGATCGAAGGATGAATAAATCGACATAGGAACAGATCCAGTAGGACGAAAGAACAGGTGGACAGAGTAACGGGTCGATAGAAGGACGGATACAGGGACAGATACATGGACAGATGAATAGAATGACGGAAGGAAGGACGATCGGAAATATACCTGGAAAAGGCACAGACAGGTGACTTCGTTATTCATTTGTTTATGTATTCACTGTCCCATCTATGACCCATTCATTCATTCGTTCTTTCTTTCATTCAGTCATTCACTTATTTTCAGTCAATTCGTTCAAATCAGCCACCCACTCCTTACAAAGACGCCATGTAAGTCTTCCTCCGCGATCCGTGACACCCCGCCAGGCCCGCATTAAGGGGGTGCTAAGGGTGCTGCAGCACCCGGGCCCGCAGTTTTGAGGGCCCCGCGTTTTCGGAAGTACATTAACAAATTTTATTGTACTTGTAATTGAGCCCCGCGCTGATGGCTATTACAGGTTATCACAGCACCCGGGCCCGCACTAGCCTTAATGCGGCCCTGCACCCCGCAGACTTCTGAACTGCTCTATTTGTCTGTAGAGTTCGACGATATAGCTTATCATTTCCTCATCGACAACAAAGGAATCGTCTACGAAGGCAGGAACATCACCCAAATGCCATCGGCCGTCTACCGGTCCGTAATTTCACTCTTACTCATTAGCAATTTTAATTAGTAATTCTATTGAGTCTAATGCACATGGTGTCAACCGATGGTGCAGCAAAAGAGGCCGTTATCAAGTCAGAATCGTAAAGAAAGTCCGCTTAGGTATAGAGGCAGCCTATGGTGAATTTCCTACATGACCGCTCCACTTGCTTCCCTTAGCAAAATCTGTCTATCTATCTGTCCGTCTGCCTGTCTGTCTGTCTGTCTATCTATCTATCTATCTGTCTGTCTGTCTGTCTGTCTGTCTGTCTATCTATCTATCTATCTATCTATCTATCTATCTATCTATCTACCTATCTATCTGTTTATCTATCTATCTATCTATCTATCTATCTATCTATCTATCTATCTATCTATCTATCTATCTATCTATCTATCTATCTATCTATCTATCTATCTATCTATCTATCATCTTCTCTCTATCTCTGCTATTGAGTGGCGCTTTGAATTTCGTCTCTACGATTTCGATTACGAATACTTCTTCCCGACGCGAGGTCAAGAACCTCGGAAAACAGTTCCAAGTCTGTTTCACTAAAGCATTTGACAGTTCTGTCCACGGCGCCTGCCTTTCAATTCTGTGTGGAATGTTAGACTCCTTGTACAATGTGTACATCATATGAAATTTACATTTCGTTAATTAACATTACCTTGGCGTGTCTTGCATTATCTCAACTTTCCATATCTTACCTTATATCCCACCATATCTTATTGAATTGTTAGCGTAAAGCGACGTGCATCGGAAACTTAGGCATTTATATGGCACACCTTTACCTTACCTTGCCATATCTTACCCTATTTTACCTCACTTTACCTTACCATACCTTACCTTACCTTATTTTATCTTATCTCACTTTACCTTACCATACCTACCTTACCTTATCTGACCTCATCTTGCCTTACCTTACCTTAGCTAACCTAACCTTACCTTATCTTAGCTTAGCTTACCTTACCTCACCCTGCCTTCGCTTATACTGCTTTATCACTGTATGCTTGTAGCAATCAATAACTTTAACACTGTTCTGTGAATGTATTCAGTTGGAATCACAACATAACGAGTGTCGCTTTTATTGGGAACTTCATGTACCAAACTCCAACGGTGGAATCACTGGGGACGTTTGACCTTCTGATCGCATACTTAAGATACCACAATTTCATTATGAAGAACTACACGATCTACGGAATGTGCGAATGTAGGAACACCTCCAGTCCCGGTCAGATTCTATACGATGAAATCAACAGATCTAAACTGAATCACATCATCGGACACGTTGTAAGTACCGTTTCTAGCACGTTTTGCTTCCATTTCCAATGGACATTGGTTCTTGACATTTTTCGCTTATTTTTCTTATCTAATCCAGTATAATCTTTGGAACGAGCTTTATCGGCCGCTGGAGCAAGATTTTAGAACTCTCTTCCTGTAACTGTCCGTTCTGCTCATTCGCCTATGTCGCTTTTCGTTCTCAAACTAAGACTTGCCTGTTAGAATTCCATGTTCGCCATGAGCGGCCTCTCTGCTTTATCTGACGGATCTCATTCTCGTTTAATCTACATTATAATCTAATCTAGATTATAACCGATTATAAATGTAAACTCTTAATTTAGGCAATATATTCTTATCTTGTCTAGAATCTAGAATCAAAAGCTGAGATCTAGAATCTATTTCAATTCAATCCAAGTTTCATTCTGATTGAAGCTAGATTCCTATGAATCGCGAACTTAGATTCTACAGTAATCTAGATCATATAGAACTTAGAATAAAAATGTAGGCTCTATAAGCAGTGCCGGATTTAGATTTGGTGAGGCCCTAACCTTGAAGGCCCCTTGTTAAAAAATTACACCAGAAGACTTGAAGACATACATGCCTTTTAACTATTTAATAGCAACGCATTTAAAGTGAACAATTCAAATTATTTTCAAATGAATGCATTTACTAACGTGAAGTGGAATTTGCTACACAAGTCGTTTAAAAAGGTTCTACATAATACTTATATATACAGTACACAGTGAGGCATTGTCTATAAGCTAACACAATCAAATCACTTCTATAGTAATGTTGTAATTCATAAAATATCATTCGACATTCATTTCAAGTGGAATCGTATACTCGGAAATTACAATCCACTTGAGTAGTCCTCTGAAATCTAGAAAAGTCGTGGATGTTGGAGCCAAAACCCTTTCTAATAGTTTCGTTTCAATTTCTTTAAAACTTGCACGCTTAGTAATTTTGCAGAGACATCGACCAGAAAACCATTGCTTCTTCAACGATTCGCTTGCAGCTGACTCTCAGGAAAACGAAGAACTCTACGTTAGTTGGTGACTTCTACTTGTCCTATTTCCAATGTCGAATTTTGGACTGGCCATTTACTTTACATGAAATAAAAAACAACACAGCTGTAATTTGATAGTAGTTCAGAACTGTACGCTGTAACATTTATTGTTGGGACTTAATAGACTTTTTAACTTCGTTCATTAAATGTCTGCACACCAAAGTGCGATTAGCAACTGGTTAATAAAGAATATGCTTACTTTCCTTACTTATTTACTTACACTGAAGTCGGGGCAAACATTACGAACCGTAAGCAGAGTGGAAGAGGTAAGTTTTCAGTTAAGAGCGAAAGACAGTTTCGGTAGAGGGGTTGCAAACAGGAGGAGCTAGAGAGTTGCAGATGGAGGAACATGCAACTGCTAATGAACACCGGACGTCAAACCACGTGGCTCAAAAAGGAAAGTTGTAAATACTGTAAATACTGTTGCTTTCGTATTTGGTCCTCATCCCAAACTTCCGAAAACGCAAGCACTACGCCTCTTAAAACTATTATATTGAATGGGTTTTGAGTAATCTATGTCCTCGTATAATTTTCAAGTAACTTAGCCGTACTTCCTGCAACTTGTTATTGCATAATTGCCCCGATGATTCACTTTCTTTTCGCTTTTGAAGTTCGTTGATCTTTTCCTCTAAATCGCAATGGTTTTCTCTTTGGATGTTACAGGAATTCTAAAGATATACACGAAAAGTGATAAATCAGTCGACAGCTTTACTCAAAAACTACATCTATCGAGATTACAGCTCGATCAACTCCAACTCGAAAGACATTTCCAGCCTACAATAGAGCGCATCGTTTTACATCTTGCTATATATATATATACTCAGCCATGTTTCAGCACCTTTAGATAACATTTAGCTCATCTCTCAATCGCAATTGTAATTGTAACTACGGCAATTTATATTGCATCGCTAGTAGCAAGCTACTTCTAGGATGTTTTACATACACAGTGTATACTCTCCACGCAAATGCTATTGCTCGGAGTTGCCTAACAAGTACAGTTAAACTGTTTCTTAAACACTAGTGCTTTT
This sequence comes from Allolobophora icterica, assembly GCA_963556255.1. Classification (NCBI taxonomy): domain Eukaryota; kingdom Metazoa; phylum Annelida; class Clitellata; order Crassiclitellata; family Lumbricidae; genus Allolobophora; species Allolobophora icterica. The sequence continues at coordinate 47,395,024 of OY744614.1, read as the reverse complement.
GGCTTGTTAAATACGCACAGTTAGACCCGAAAGGCCCGATCACCAGTTTTAGTTTTTGTTGCTGGCACGATTACATCAAGGGACTTTGATGATCGCAGCCGCGACCTAATAGGATCGTCCGATAGCGTCCTGATGTTGTCCGCGATATAGCGTGGTGCGGTTTTGTTGAGACATTTGTACACCAGGATGCAGAGTTTGAATTTGATCCGCTCGCCTATTCTGAGCCACTTAAGCTGGTCATGTATCGCGGTTGTAATATAGTCAAACTTTTTTAATTTCATGACCAAACGAGCAGCAGCGTTGATGACCGCCTAAAACGAATGACTGTGGCAAGCCAGCAAAGGCGACCTTGAATAATCGATCAGTGAATTGATTGGTGTGCCATTGTGGGTAGAAGTGGGGAAGGACCTATGGACATGAACTAAATATATGAAAAATATCTAAAACAATAATTGTCAGTGACTTTTATCGCAACCGTGTCTAATGCACAAGGCTTCAACCAGCGGTGCACCAAAACCAAGCCGTAATCAGGTCAACATCCAGAAGATCAGCTCGTAACCCAGAGAGACAGTTTATGGTAGATAAGCAATTTGAAAGGGGTAAGTCCTAAGTTGAAAATGATATGACGTAAGCGACTGAGCAGAAAGACCGACACAGAAAGGAAAGAGCTCAAACCATAGGTTCAGCATCTGAAAACGTTAGTTCATCGAGAACAGTTACACAGTACGAACCAGAGGGGAAGCCCTTTGGGCAGGAGAAGCATGTTTGGGAGTCCCAATAATTGTGATTTTGGCCCCCGATATGTCAATTTGAGGCCCAGATTTCTGAATCTTGTGTTGAGTCACCTAGTCTTGAGTTACTTTAAGTATCGAGACGCCCTAGCTCTGTCGGATGTTATTTTGTATGAGGTGACCCATGGCCTATGCTCCTGTTCACTGGTTCTTCACCATTCAATACCTGACTACATACTGGAGGACATGCTCAAAACTTTTGTTTTCTTCAAGTTCGTTATCTTAGTTTATTGACGAAATTATTCTAACCGTGTAATCTGCTGGATTCTGTTTTTTAGTTGTTCCGTTTACACGATCGTATGTGTACAAACTATACATGGACGCACCTGTTGAAACTAACATCTAATGACTTCTGCAGCGCCGTTTTCGTACTTCACATAAGTGATATGTATGTTTATAGTAATCGAGCACATTGCTATAGAGTATGCATGTTTAGTATATATTTTACATTGACCACCATTATATGTGTGTTTCGCAGACAATTTCATGATATTATATATTAATATCTACTGGGCTGACAAATGTTTTACCGTAGCCTTTATGCTTCTTAGAGGTGTCTGTACAAACATGCAAGCAATTATCGGCTTTAAATTTTTTTTATATTGTTACAGTTTTACATGAAAGTGACATTATGTAACTGCAGCAATATATACCTTTGCTTTGGAGTGTTAACATAAGAGCTTCTGCGCTTCGTTAAGGAAACTTTGATTACATTTCAAGCATTAGTGCAAATCATCAGTTCGTAAAATGCGAAATAATTCAGTGTATTATAGTTATATAATGAAAAATTACGTCTTTGCCTTTCATTGCGAAGTCTTTGGAGTTTCAGCATCTTTAACGTATTGATGCCAACAAAGAAGCGAGTTACAGTACTCGAGGCGACTCGACACCAGTGCGTTTGCCAGAGATATTCGTGAAGATATGTGAACGAAACGCCCAATTCTGCGTATTTCACGAATACATGTACATTATAATTATTATATGGCGGCTTACAAACATCGCATCCGTAGTCAACGAGACACAGTAAAATCAGAGTCGCGTTTACAGAAAACGGAACCCTAGGCGCAAACATTTTGGGGGGTCCTTAATCCTTATATATATGTGTGAACTTGTAGACTGAGAGTCTGAGACTCTGGTATTGTTTAGCCTACGATAACATACTTTATGTGGATACTAAAGTGTAAAAAATAGAAACTATGTTATATTTAAAATAATTCAAATTTCACAAATGTTATTTTTTATAATTGAAAAAATTTCATTCGTTTTGGAGTCTTCCGAGATTTGGCGGCCCTAGGCGCGCGCCTAGTGCGCCTATACATAAACGCGCCACTGAGTAAAATGTAAAGGAGCCTAAGTTCAGAGCAGCAGCATCCAAAACAACAACTGAGTCACCTAATTTCACTCAGCCTCATGTTTAGGATAATCAAATGCATGCAGTGCAGAAGTTGAACAGCCATATTGAAGCTTCTCTGTATGCAGTCAGTTGGTAGGAACGGAATGGCGAAATACAATATATTATTTGAATATTCATAACCGAATAATAGTGGAATAATTAAGCATATTTATCGATTTCTGATCGCATAATTTGATGAAGCTGATCGCAAAGTCCTTGAGAGAAATCATAGAGACATAATTCTTGGGACAATACGTATATCCAGCCATACTGAAGAACATCCAACCAGACGCATACAGACGGATAAACACAAGTTCATATCTGCAGACAAAAAGGAAATTTCGGACAGGTAAATGTATATGCAAAATGTAAATATAGCCCTACAAGACTGTACCATCAAGACTCCGGACCCTTCTCATTTTACAATGAATTGGTCGGGTTAGATCCTTTACCACCGCTACCCGTTGTAATTGGTGCCACTCCATTTAAGGTCACTGTGTCAATCATTTTTCAAGTAATTGATCGGATGAGATCCTTCATCACCACTGCAGGTTTCAATAGGTGCCACACCATTTAAGAACCCCGTGTATACGGTCCGTGCAAGAGCGACCGCATGGTCTCGATCGTGTTCATTTTTCAGGGAATTGATCGGGTGAGATCCTTCACCACCGCTCTCCATGTGAACGGGTGCCACGCCAGTTAAGGTCCTCGTGTGCGGACCTTACTACCCCGAGATTAAAATCTCTTAAATAAGCCACGATCGTGAAGCGGACTTTCGGCATGGTAATCCGATAGGAACAATTCTAAACAGCATGCGACAAGTCTCTCGCAGTCGCAGGGACAATATACAGACAGGAAGCTAACTGTATTCTAGAGCCCAAAGACCCACCCTACATCGTTAAACAATAATTAGTTGTCTATCCGTGAACATAATTATTTGTTCGCCCCTTAAGCCTGATTGTTCGCAGGCCTGAGAATTGTAGAGCCTGAGAGTAGGGCTTTGGTTTAATTACGTATGCGGCCACAGCGCTGAGTTACACCAGATTATATGCTTAGGCCAAGCAAATCTAATTATCTCTTTATGATTTCAAGTTTCTGCGCGCTTCGCCGGAAGCTGAAGACATTCGGGGAAATTCCGGAGTTTGTGAACGTGTTTGCAAACGTGTAAAAGACGCTGTTATGGTTTTAGTTGGTAGTCGGCTGCTTGCTTCGGAATAGGGTTCGTTTCAGCTTGTTCTTTCGACACTAAAGTGGTTGAAAAAGTCGTTGAACATTCCGGATACGGCTAAACTGGGTCACTAAGTGACGATTGATTTGTACGCAAACACATCCGTTGTCACATGTTATCGTTGTGGTATTGAGAGCAGGGATTCTCCTTACCTTTCCTGTACACCTTCATTCCTCTTTATCCCGCACACTGTCTTCTTACCTTCATTTCTATTATGTTTGCATTCTTCCTTATACCACAGATTACCCATCTTCTTGCTGTAGTACTATATACCGTATATCCTCCTTGTGCTACCCGTTACCCTGCTGCCTCCTCATTGAGGAGGAAGCAGTCCTCAACCCCTCCTTGTTCCTTTCCTGAACATCATTCATCATTAGCTCATTTATTACTCCTCTCCTAACATATATGATCATTCCTCCCTACCCTCATAACTCCTAAAGCAGAACCTCTTAACTCATTTTTTCTTACCTTTTCTCTCCCTACTCTCACTTATTTGAATCCTCGTTTTACTCGTATTCCTTCCTATCGTCATTCTAACCAATCCTCGTGATTTATATTATCCTCAATTCTTTGAGATTCGACTCCTTACTATTATGGCTAATTTGATCCTCACTTCTCTCTATCCTGATTTTTTTTCTTATTACACACCTAACCATGTTTCCTGCTCACCTTTAATTCTTTCCTATTCAACTTTCTGATTTCAGTTTTAAGCAAAAGTAAGTCGAATTTATCAATTAATCCTATTCTCCTGATTTCTCAAGCACTCAAAATGAAAAGTCTCTGAAGCCAGCTTCATTGCAGTCTCTCCCTCACAAATCAAATTCTGTGAGATTGGTATGGTCAGCTTCGGTCATGAGTCGGATCCAAAGCTTAGTTAGATTAACAGACAACTACTTTAGACGTGTAAGGCTCTAGTAGATGTTCCTCATTCTCTTATATAAGATCACAAGAACATAAGATAAGATAACATAACATAACATAACATAACATAAGATCATAAGAACATCCAAGAACATGCCTTTGTTGTCGCTGTCTTCATATATGCATGGTTCTTCGGTGACGTTCACATATGAAAATGCTATGCAGTGAGTCTTTTGAAGTTGATCTTCGACTCAATTGTATCGCTTTGTGTCGACGATATGAGGGCTTAAGTACAGCATCCTTGGAGTCTAACGTACAAGTGGCTTGAATTATCGTTAAAAACTGCAGAATGAACGCTATCAAGATAAATTATAATAAAAGCGTTAGCAGTTGGTGCGAGATGGAAATGGTTACTTCACCTGACTTAGCTTACCTATCGGCATGTTATATCGCCTGACCTTTTGCGAAATGCTAGCCGAGTGAGTTTTGAGCGGTCGCCGTATAAATCGAAATCTGTGCAAGTTCTTCACGCACGATTTTACTCTGTAAGCAGAAGAAGTGGATTTATCTTTTGTTAGACATAAGTTAATGACTCAGAAAGTGGACTGGATTAATTCTAAAATTAGAGTGTTTTTTTAAGAAAAAATGTGGAATTAGAGAGAAGCAAAGTGTTAAATAGAAATGAGCGTAAATCACAGGAAAATATGTGTTACCTTGACAAGACTTTACCATGCCGCACCTTAGCTTAACTTCCAATTGCGCTTTTTAACGAAGTTCTTCCAGACTCGTTGAATTTATAATAATGATTGGTCGTGAAGTGCTGTTCACAATACCTTACACTATCTTACCTCGACTTGCCTTACCATACCTCATCGTACTCTACCGTAATCTGCCGTGGTGTTTCGTCGCAGGTTCAATGAATGAGACAGGCGGAGTCGATTGCGACGAACCGGAAGTGTCGAAGCAGCGCGAATACGCGACCAACTACTTCCGGTTGATTCAGCTGACGATGGTCATAGGAACGAACGTCGTTAGGAAGACTGTCCTCAACCGCCTTCAACAACGCAAGACCCTGCATACGATCCTCGCCGATCGGAAGCATGAGTTCATCCAGAGGGGCTCTGGATTCACTCGTCAACAGGTCGACGTCCTGTATCCGATTAGCGGCACCGCTGACCTGGCCAAGATCGATATGACACTTTGGTTCGCTCTCGCACGAAAGCTACGCGTACTTCCAAAGACGTACCTCGAAGATCTGCGTACCGAAACCACTGGAAACACCAACAACACTCCGCTTCTCGGCACCCAGGTGGAATGGTGCCAAGACATGGCAACCATCCATGCCGTCCGTAACAACCTCTTCCACCTCGTGAAACCGGAAATGGAAACGGAGATCTTCGACGACCAATGGAATCGTCTGACGGAAGCCTTGTGTAGATTGGACCCCGGCCTTGATCCCATCGATATCGAGAGATGCCGTACAGCCGAATTGAACCCGAAGGCAGTTATTGAGCTTCGGGCGATGATCATGGAACAATGCTTTCAGGAACGGTGCGAGGACCTTAACGAGGAGGTGCGCAAGAGGAACCGGATCATACAGCTGATTCTCCTCGTGGTTGCACTGGTGCTACTCCTGATTCTGGCCGCGGTTCTTGCTTTCGTTTTCCTCTTCAGACAGCCTCGCACCTGCGACAAGAGTTTGCAGTACCACGTCATTGGTAAATGTATAATGTATCGTAACTATAATAATAATAATATGCCGTTATTATTCTGCATCTTCACCGCCATCCTCCTCATCACCATCAGTATCACCATCATGACCAACGACAACCACAGTGGCCACCGCCACCGTCTGCTCTACCAAGATGAGAACCACCACGACCACCACCATAACCATGACAATCAGAGCGACCACGACCATCCATCACCACTACGACAATTAACACTACCATTATCATATTAAAATAACTCTTTCTTTACTTTAATTTATCCAAAATTTTAACATTTTCAATACTTGTTAAGTTTCCAGCCTCTCCTAAATCCTCCAACATAACATTACTATTACTTAGCATCATTAATGTATTTGTAACATATTGCGGTTTGTCAATGTGAGTTGATAATAAACGAATAATAATAATTAATAATAACAATCCCCACGACAAATGATAACTGCCACGACAACCACCACCATCACTGCCACCACTACCACCATAACCACGGTAAATGACAACCACCACTATCACGTCACATGAGAACACCACGATCAACAGCACGATGACCACCACCATTACCACGACCACTACCACCATCACCCCGACAAGCGACTACTACCACGACCACCACAACCACAGTCGTTGTTTTCATTCCCTACTTTTTCAATGTAATATCAAGACAGTTTTAACGCCTTCTTTGCTATTTAACAATCAGACAACGCTCTTGTATGCATCTCATCGGGTCTGTCACTTCAACCGTGTCTTACGCTGGTTGTCTGTCTACGGCTTTTCCAGGCAACCTGGGTGGTCTGTACTTCCTGCCTCGCAGTGGCTGGGGAGCTGAGTCGCCATCGGGGCCCATAGACCCACTCCATCTACCGGCGCCAAACATCGTCTACACGCACACGGCAGAAATCTCACAGTGCAGTGTGACAGAGGAATGCTGCAATCAAGTCAAGAACATCCAGTATCTACATATGCACGTAAGAGAGGAACGTAAGTACGTTCACAAAGAACAGGACGGACGGAAGGACGGACGAGTGGACAGACAGACAGACGTTCTTCCTGTAGTGTACCTCACAATGCACTAGCCTAGGTGATGTCTAAGTACATTGAAGATGAAAACGTTGACTCGTCAGCCAACGATACTCAAACACCTGGAAAATCCACAGGTATAAGCTGAGTGCCTATATACATATATATTTTGCATTTGACATGATCCATTCATTCGTTCATTCAATCATTCATTCCCAGTGTGGCACGGTGGCCGATAGGTTAGAGTGCTCGACCTGTAACGCAGAGGGTGTGGATTCGAGCCTCCTTCCCGTGAGACGGTTACTGTGTAGGGACCTTGAACACGTTCTTTACTCACAACTGCTGTGCGCCATCGATGTTCTGTCGTATGGTCGTGTGGTCACTCTGAAATTTGGAACGAAGGTAATATCATATACAGTTGTATTGTAATATCAAATCAGCCATTCCCTTATGGTACACCTCCTCCATTTGTGGCACTAGTAGATTTCTTCACTGTTCTGTTATTCTTTGTAGAATTCAACGACATTGGTTTCCATTATCTTATCGATAACAAAGGAATCGTCTACGAAGGAAGAAGCATCACCCGAATTCCATCGGCCGTCTACCAGTCAGCAGCTTCACACTCTACTCATTTGCAGATGTAATTTGTAACTTCTATTGCGCCTGTGTCTAATGCCCAAGGCATCAACCGATGTCGCACCAACACCAGGCCGTAATCAAGTAATCATGCAGATCAGTCCTATAAGACAGAGAGAGGCAACCTATGATGGATTTCCTACATGATTTGGCTCCACTTGCTGCCTTTACAAACTGACTGACCACTGACTGTATACTGTCGGTGAAAAGATCAGGTGGCACGGTAGAGGATTGGTCAGCCGCTTTCAGGGTGAGAATTGTCGGGGGGTTGGGGGGTTCAACCCCCCTAGCCTTTCTTAGGACCCCATAGTAAAGTCTTCATTTCACACCCAAACTCCACATGAATCAAGGTCCAACCCCCCCAGTCTTTTTTCTACAATTCTCATACTGGCCCCTTTCCCTCACTCCTCACGTCCTTCATCCACCACCAGTGGCCTATATAGTTGGTTAAAGCATACGTTCAAGCTTTGTGCGCGTGAGGATGCCGGTTTGCATACCGTTGGCGGATTAATTATTTAACAGATTTACGGAAATTACGTCTGGGGTTAGCACGGTCCTTAAGTGGGCAACTTAAATGGCAAGGCATCCTTTCAAACGGGCAGCGGTGGTGAAGGAATTTCACCTGATCAATTGTTTGAAGAATGAGCACGGTCAAAGCTATACCTTGCATTAATTATATTACACCCTTACCCTGACCTTACCTTACCTCGTGTCATCATTACTTAGCATGCCTTACTTAACTGTAAACAAATCTTACTTAATATCACCATACCACAACTTACCTCAGATTACATTACATTCCATTGCATTACCATATCTTACTCTATCATACCCTATCAGATCTTGCCTTTTCAACATTAAGTTATCATTGTATGGTGCTAACAACTAATAAAGTTATGTCAGTAGGTAAATAAGTAGGTAAGAAAGTAAATGAGTAAGTATGTAAGTAAAGGACATGGTTTATGGATTAGTTTTGGTGTCCCATAGGTTGATGCATTGTGCATCAGACACAAACGCTATTCATGTCACTAATTAGTATTACAAATAATTAGCAGAATAAGTAAGTAGTCTTTATGTGCGTCTCTCAAGTACAAAAAGAATGACTCATCAATTGAGTCGTTTATTGATAACTAATCCCAAAAGTAAATCAGAAACATTTGAATAATTTTACAAACAAAACTTATAAGCAACAAGACAAAACCTAAACGATTACATGCCTGCTTAAAATAGATTATAGCATCAGCAAATGAAGTCAACCACTGTCATAAAAACTAGAAGCGTTGCCATATTCTCTACTCGTGTTTAGTTGGAATCGCCAAATAACGAGCATAGAAGCTTCATACTTTGTTTACGTCACTTTACCTTACCCTGCCTTTCCTCGCTTTGCCTTACCCTACTTTTCCTGGACTACCTTGCGTTAACACTGTATTATAATATACAATATAATTTGTTCTTTAATTAAGCGCCTGCAAACGCACTGCGCTGTACAGTGAACATACATATAGTAGAAACGGCAGCCACGCAGGGCGCCTTACATACATGTATACAGTAGAATCACACGATAACAGTTTTACAAGAGTCGAATATAACTGTTTTTAAGCGGCAGCCACACGGCGCCATTCATGGCCTACTATTCAATCAATAATCTTTGCACTGTTCTGGTTATGTTCAGTTGGAATCGTAACATAACAAGCGTCGCGATAATCGGAAACTTCATGTACCAGAATCCAACGATGGAAGCAATCGCTGCCTTTGATCTCCTGATAGCATACTTGCGAGACAACAATTTCATCATCAAGAACTACACGATCTACGGAATGTGTGAATGCGGGGACACCCTCAGTCCCGGTCGGATTCTTTACGACGAAATCAACCGATCCACACTGGATCACATCCTCGGACACGTTGTAAGTACCTTTCACATTTCCAATTGGCAGGGCCTTCCAAAGAAACTTTTTCCTGTTGTGTAAGCTAATGACTTCTCTGGCGTCCTTATAATAAATAATAATAAATAATAATAATACTAATAAAAATCTTTTTCTTCATTAATTCAAACCGACAAACGCAGTAAGATTGCACTGAGACCTGACAGTACAATAATTATCAATATCTTAACTAAACACAAGTTATGGCAGCCATACAAGGCGCCCGCCCGATAGAGTTGCGGGAATCGAACCGCGTACTGCTGCTCCCCTGCTGCTGTTCGGACCATGAGTGTTACCATTACTCCATCCCCCTCCCATATGATGCATGAAGAATGAGTCGATGGCTGCCTCAAGTGACATTGAAGTCAAAGTCATAATCAATTAGAGAAGCATAGTCGAGATCCAAAAGTTAGTGAAACCAGAAGTCAAGTAAAGGAGGATAGGCAAGCTGAAATCGATGAGTCTTACGTTAGCACTTTGATAATTATTAGGTAACTGAGAAAACGCACAAAACAGAACAGTTAATTCGAAATCCTCGGATCAGTAATCGAGAACGCCCGGGACTCTAACAATGTCTTGGGCGAGGAACAGCCAGTGACAATATCTCCTCTGAGTGTTAACGAGATTTATAATGGAGAGTCACGCTGGTAGACGCAGTTTTTCAGTAATTACAGTATAAGATGGACGTTTTGATTTGCCCTATTTCATATTTAAAAATTGTAGTCTAATCAAATACAACCTAATGGATTCTAATGCATGCTGTTCCAGTCAAATCTACATTCTAACCTAGTCTAATGTAGGTTCTTATGGCTGCTGAATCTAGAATCCAAAATAATCTTTGTTATTATCTAATCTAGAATAAAATGTATGATACAGAATCTAATCCAATTCAATACAATACAACCTGAAACTAAACGAGACTCCGATCTAATCTAATCTCTAGAATCAAATCAAATCTAATTACCTCTATAGCGTCGTAATTACGTTGCGGTTGAAATCAATCGAGAATCGTTTCAAGCGTAACCGTTGTCAGGAGTCGTAATAGCCTACACTAGAAAAGTCCAAAAGAAAATTCAAAAGTCAAGAAATCTAGCCAAAGAGATCTGAAGTCAAATTTAAGCCTTTTTCAGAATACCATCACTTGCCGCCTTATGCGATATTCATAAATTATATGCTTATAATTTCGCAGAGACATCTACAACCCAACTTTTGCTCATTCAAAGACTCGCCGGCAGAAACTCGGAACAAACAAGAACTATAGGTAAGCTAGTTACTTCCTATTATCAAATATGAAACGTAATGGAAGATCGCTCTGCGATCTTTCTCGCAGCTAATCTGTCTCCTATGCCTCATCTAGCAGCTTCTCTGCCCTCCACAGCAGCTCTTCTGCCTCTTCTCTCTGGAGTCTCTGGCAACCGAACACCGGATCTTCCCTTGACCATCTCTGAACAATCTCTCCGACATGAAGCTGCGCTCTTGAATAAGCTGGTGCCTGCGCCTAGCTCCGGAGTAGCACTGTAGAAATTTGTAGTTTACGTTTTCAATTGGAAACCATTGTAAATTGGGAATTCGCTGTCATATTCGTTGTTATTCTGTTCCTTTCGTATTCTTCATTCGAGATAACCGACAACTACAAGACGACGCATCTTAAGACTATTATTGTCGAAAGTGTTTTCAGCAATTATTTCGTCTCAACCATTCAGCCATCATGTCCGTACATTCCACAATTATTACGAAAGTCCGTTTTCCTCGCTTTTAATCACGCTCAATCACAATGATATAATGCGTTGATTTTTACAGGAACTCAAAAGACTGATGCGAAAACGTGATAAATCATTCGACATGTAGATTTACTGGAACAAAATACGTCGGACAAGTAAACTCTCTGTTGCATTTCGTATGCTGCTGTGGGCAAACGTGAAAAGGACTCTGGACATGAGCAATGAGCAGCAAATATGAACCACAGGAAAGCCCTTCGATAGTCTTCAATGGAGGATACTCGCATTTTGTTACGATTTTTGCCAAGTTTAACCACAACCGTAAATTTGGGCATGAATTTATACAGTTGAAATATGATGCAGAAATATATTTTCTTAACACTACGCTCTTTAGAGTTTCAATATGTTTCAATATGGGGGGTCTCTAGAGTAGTGGTAACATCACTGGCGTGAAGAGGAAGCGGTAGCGGACTCGCTTCCCGCAACCCTCTCAAATTTAGGTCCACTCAGCCTTACATTCGCGAGATGGCGCGTTTGTTAAAATGAGATGTAGGACGTGATGGGCGCCTTGCATGGCTGCCATGTACAGTTAAATTCGACTCCTGTAATAACTTGTGATCATCCGTTCATACTGATTTGTAATCACACTGCGTTATTGTCAGTTTGAAGATATTAAACGAATATTATACTTAGAGACACCAGCAGGAAGCGCATTGGATAACATCTGGCGTAGAGTGCGAGAGGTACAGAGATCGAGTCCCATAGGCGGACATGCTTTGTAGGCTGCAATTTGCGCCGTGTATTGCAGGCTGTCTGTTCTGTTAGTAGTTAAGATTTATCGCATAACATGTACATGTACAGCGCAGTGCGTTTGCAGGCGCTTAATTAAAGAATAAATATTATTATTATTGAGACCAATGCGTGTGCCAGAGATATTCGTGAAAACTATAGGAATAGATATAACACGACTTACAAACATGGCTTCCGTAGTCAATGCGAGACACAGTACGTAGATCGAAAAGAGACTAAGTTAGGAGCAGTAGCACCCAAATAAACAAACGAGTCACCTAATTACACTTGGCCTCATGTTAAACATAATCACAGGCATGTGATGCAGAATTTGAACAACCATGTTGAAGCTGGTTTTCATACAGTCAGTTGATAGTCACGAACTGTCAGATATATTTCATATATTCATAATGGAATAAAAGTGGAATTATTTAGGATATTTATCGATTTCTGATCGAAAAATTTGATGAAGTTGACCAGAAAAGTCTGGTGGAAATCACACAAACCTAAACGTATATCCAGCCATACTGAGAAACATCCAATCAGACGCACAAAGGCATACATCTGCGGACAGAAAAGTTCAAGATTTCGAGAACCGTTCCCACCATAAACTTCAGACAGGTAAATATATTATATGCAAAATGTAAATGTACGCCTACAAGTTATTTTATAACGACTGTGCGATGATGACTCTGGACCTTGTTCATTTTTTAAATGAATTGCTCGGTGAGATCCTTAACCACCGTTGCCCGATTGAATGAGAGTCACATCATTCAGATTCTCGTGTGCGGACGGTGATAGAGCGACTGTATGAGTGAGATCTTTCACCACCGCTGCCCGTTCGATGGGTGCCTAGCCATTGAAGGTAGTCATGTACAGACCGCTCTAGTGCGATCGCATAACCTCGACCCTGTTCATTTTTAAGTGAACTGATCGGGTGAGATCCTTCACCACCAGTGTCAGTTTGAATGGGTGCCACGCCATTTAGAGTCCCCGTTTACGGGCCGTGCTAGAGCGACCGCATGACCTCGACCCTGGTCATTTTCAGACCTGCTGGGGTGAGATCCTTTCACCACCGCTGCTTGTTTGAATGGGTACCGCATCATTTCAAGTCCTCGCGTACGGGCCGTGTTAGAGCGACTGTATGGCCTCAACCCTGTTAATTTTTTCAACGAATTTTTGCTCGGGTGAGATCTTTCACCACCGCTGCCCGTTTGAATGGGTGCCACGTCATTTAAGGGCTTGAAGTGTGGACCTTGCCAGCCTGAGATTCAAATATCATTAATAAGCAACCAACGAGAGGCGATCTACTGGCATGGTAATCAGAGGAAAAAAATTCTAAAGAGCGCGCGACAAGTCTTTCGTAAGGTCGAGATGAAGACAGATCCAAGCGGAAATTTAGGAGCATTTTGGAGCCAAGGCTCCCTCACCAGCTGTATGCTGCACCAAGACACCCCTCGTGCATCCCGGAACAAACAGACAAATTACCCAATCACTAGTCTATCCGTGAACATACCCATTGGCAGTAGGCCAGATAATACGCAGGCCTGAGCACTGTACAGCCTGAAAATGGGCTTTGTTTTTATAGACCAGCTCAGAGTTGATTAACAGCCGTTTATATTCACAAGCTAAGCGTCGCTAATTGTCTGCCACACGATTGAAAGTTTATGCACTCTTCGTCGGCAAATTAAGACAGTCATGCAAATTCCAGAATTTGGGAAGTTTGATGAACGTGTTTGGAAACGGGTAAAACCAGGGCTGTAGTCGAGCGTATACGCGGGTATACAGCGTATACTTACCTCTAGAGAAATTTGAGAGCGTATACTCATGGCTGTAGACGAGGGTATACGCGGGTATACAGCGTATACTTACCTCTGGGAACGAAAATTTTTCAAATAAGAGAGGTTTTTAAAGGTTTTTAGGGCGAATGACTAAAAAAAAAAAAAAAAAAAGGTCATCAACTTTTTCAGAGACAAAATCGTAAAAAGTCTGAAAATTTTCAGAGAATTGGTGAAAAGTCTGAAATTTTCCCTAAAAAAGTTCTTCAAATTTTTTTTTACGCCGCTGGTCACCGGTAGCGTATACTCACCTCAAATTTTACCACTACAGCCCTGGGTAAAACCCGTTGCGATGGCTTTAGCTTGTTGCTTCGCAATAGGTTACGGTTTCAGTTTCTCCGTTCGACCCTGCTAAGGCTGAACTGGGTCACTAAATAACGGTTGATTTGTACACGAATCCATCGATTAGTAGATGCTGCCGTTGTGGCAGAGCACAGAGTTGAGAGTACCTCCATTCCCCTTTATCCCGCAGACTACCTTTCTTCTTGCCTTCATTTCTAAATACTTGCATGCTTTCTTATACCACACATTACCCCTCTTCTTGCCTGTTGTACTATATACCGTATATCCTCCTTGTGCCATCTGTTACCCTGCTGCCTCCTTAACTTCTCCTTGTTAGTATCCCGAACATCATTCATCATTACAATTCAGTAGCCCATTTATTACTCCTCTCCTAACATATAGGCTCATTCCTCCATACCCTCTTAACTCCTAACTCAAAACCTCCTTACTCGTTTTTTTTCTTACCATTTTTCTCCTCGCTCTCACTTTTTCGAATCCTCATTTTACTCTTATTCCTTCCTATCATCAATTCTTACCAACCCTCATGATTTGTAGTTTCAGTAACTTGATATTCGCTTCCTTTCTAATATTCTTATATTATCCTCATTTCTCTATATCGTAGTAGTCTTCTTATAACACACCTAAAACATTTTCCTGCCCATCCTTGTTTCTTTCTTATTCCACTTTCTTATATCAATTTTTAGCAAACGTAAGCTGAATTTATCAGCAAACCCTATTCTCCAAGTTTCCTCCGTTTTTCCCCAGCACTCAAAAAAGCAACTTGCTTCGCCGCAGTTACTTGCTTACAAATCAAACAGCTTGGATTCCAAGTCGAGATCCGAAGCTAAGTCGGATAAATAGACACAATACTTTAGATTGGGCTTGGTCCTATTGCATGATTTAAGTAAATTCTAATAGTAGTTGACCGGTATCTTGTACAAGTTCACCAGATCGTGACTTTATTGTCGCTGTAATGCCCGGTTTTACGGGAACTTTAGCCTATATAAAATCTATGCAGTTAAGCGTTGAGTTTGATCTTCGCCTCAGTGTAATTGCTCTGTTTTGACGTTATGAGGGCATAGGAATTCAAGTGTTACTGACAAGTAAATAGTCTGAGATGCGGTTAAAAACAACTGCAGAATGAAAGCTATCAGTATGTATGATAGTAAAAGCTTCAGCAGTAACTTGGTAATAGATGGAAGTGAGAGTAACTTCACCTGAATTAGCTTACCCATCAGCATACCATCTGATCTCACCTTTTGCGATATGGTAGACGAGTGAGTTTTGAAAGATCGCCATATAACTTTAGTCCTTCGATCTAATACAGGCTTGTCACCCAGGTACCTCGTCTGCCAATTTCAGCTCCTTCCCTCCGTCCATTACGATCGCTTAACCGCCATGATCTTTTTCTCCCACGAGCCAGGACTACTGTGGCCAAAACTCGAGTTTTTTCCTGCTTTGGTCCTGCTCTTTGGAATCAACTCCTTCCATTGACACGTGCCTCTTTATTAGCTGGTGGCCCAAGTGCCTCGTTCCGCTGTCTGAAAACCGCCTTCTAGTCACTGGGTCTTTCGTACTGGGAGCGTCTCTGAGTAGCG
This sequence comes from Allolobophora icterica, assembly GCA_963556255.1. NCBI lineage: Eukaryota > Metazoa > Annelida > Clitellata > Crassiclitellata > Lumbricidae > Allolobophora > Allolobophora icterica. Next base: position 47,379,218 of record OY744614.1, on the reverse strand, counting down.
AACACTGAAAGAGGACCTCTATAAATTTTCAGACAAAATGTAATACAATATCGTCGCAGGTTCGATGGAAGAGACAGACGGAGTCGATTGCAACGGACCGGAAGTGTCGAAGCAGCGCGAAAACGCGACCAATTACTTCCGTTTGACTCAGCTGACGATGATCGAAGGTACGAACGTCGTTAGAAAGACTCTCCTCAACCGCCTTCAACAACGCAAGACTCTGCACACGATCCTCGCTGATCGAAGGGATGAATTCATCCAGAGGGGCTCTGGATTCACCCGTCAACAGCTCGACATCCTGTATCCGATGAGCCGTAACGCTGACCTGGCTAAGATTGATATGACACTTTGGTTCGCTCTTGCGCGAAAACTCCGCGTACTTCCAAAGACGTACCTCGAAGATCTCCGGGCCGAAAGCGCTGGAAACACCAACAACACAACTCCACTTCTCGGTACCCAGGTGGAATGGTGCCAGGACCTGGCAACAATCCATGCCGTCCGTAACAACCTATTTCACCTCGTGAAACCAGAAATGGAAACGGAGATCTTCGACGACCAGTGGAAACGTCTGACGGGGGCTTTATATCGACTGGACCCTGGCCTTGACACCAGCGATGTCGACAGGTATCGAACAGCTGAACTGAACCCGAAGGCAGTCATTGAGCTCCGGGCGATGATCATGGAACAGTGCTTGCACGAACGGTGCGAGGACCTCAACGAGGAGGTGCGCAATAGGAACCGGATCATACAGCTAATTCTCGTTGTGGTTGCGCTTGTGCTACTCCTGATTCTGGCCGCGGTTCTTGCTTTCATTTTCCTCTTCAGGCAGCCTCGCACCTGCGAAAAGAGTCTGCAGAACCGCGTCATTGGTAAATGCATAATATTTCGTAATTATTATCACGATATTAATTTGTCGTAATTATTCTGCGTCTAAGCCGCCATTCTCCAAATCATCATCGTCGTCATCACCATCGTCACCACCATCTATAACCAGAATGATCACCACCAGCGCATGCACTACCACGACAAATGACAACCACCACGACCACCACTACCACAACTACCGCGACAAATGACAACCACCACGACTACCACTACCACCACTACCGCGACAAATGACAGCCACCACCACAGCCACTACCACCACTACCGCGACAAATAACAACCACCACGATAATCAGCACGACGACAACCACCAATACCACAACAACCATCACCACCATCACCCAGACATGCAACAACCAACACGACCAGAGTCGTTATTTTCATTCTCTACGCATTTCAAAGTATTGTCAAGACAGTTTTTTTACCGCCTGCTCCGATAACTAGCAATCAGACTTCGCATAAAACCAGTCTTGTTGTCCTCGAGACCAAGGTCTTGACAACAAGACTGCATAAAACACCACTATCTCTTTGGCATCTCACCGCCTGCGACACTGCAACGTCACGGTAGTTGTCTGTCTATGGTTTTTTAGGCGACCCCGGAAGTCTGAACTTCGTGCCTCGCAGTGGATGGGGAGCTGAGCCACCCAGACCACACATAAAGCCACTCCATCTACCAGCGCCGATCATCGTCTACACGCACACGGCAGAGATCTCACAGTGCAGTGTGACAGAGGAATGCTGCAATCAAGTCAAGAATATCCAGTATCTACATATGTACCTAAGAAACGACAGTACGTACGCGCACAAAGAGACTGAATGGCAGGGGCACAAATGAACACGGAGACAGCCTGACAGGAATACAGATAAGCAGAGGGACAGATATATAGACAGAGGACAAAATGAACAGAAGGACAGATGAACAGGGGGATATATGAACAAAGGAACAGTTAGACAGAGGGACAGCTGGTCAGATGGACAGATGGGTAGACAGACAGAGGGACAGAAGAAGAGATGGACGACAGATGAACAGAAGGACAGATGGACAGATGGGCAGAGGGACAGAGGCATAAATCGACAGGAGACAGATCGACAGGAGGACAGATAGACAAAGGACGGATGGAAGGATGCTCTTTAACGACGATCAGTTACATTTCCTATTCCTTAAAGGCTACAGTATATTGAAAAGGTCAGGCACATTAACTATTCCTAAAGGCTCTACATAAATGATCCGGCACATAGCTTATTCTGGAAAGGCGTAATGAACATGATCTATGTAACTAGACACCTTATATTTAAGTCCGTTTTTGTGAACCTGACAATGCCCAAGCCTAAGTACAATGGAAAAGAAAACGTTAACCCGTCCAAAAAGGATATTCAGTCACGGGTATCTTCCCAATGTCCATGACATTGTATTGTGTATTAAACGCCGGCAATGCAGAAGTTAGTGATCAAAGAAAACTAATGACAAATATAATAGTAATTTATAAATTAGTATTACATAGAATAATTAATTATTATATGCAATAGTTTATAGAGCTACTAATAGCTAAAAGGGTCTATATAGTTGGTAATGATTAATAATGATTATTTATAATTAATAACAATTAACAATAATTAATAATAATTTTTTAAATTACCAATAATTTTCTTAAATTATCAATATTAATATAAAATTTATGACAATTCTTAATAATTAACGACAATTAATAATAATTAAAAATAAAAGCTGCAACGACAACGAGAGCATGGACAGGGACAATTATAAGAGCTGGAGCAAGAGGAATAGGAACAGTCAGAAAAATCAGGGCAATAACAGCAACAATAAAAAGAGAAAAAATAAGAAAAACGAGAATAGCAATTTGCAGAAGCTGTCCATCCCCTTTACTCTTTAAGTGTTCGGTTACACCTCTAGCGGTCCTTGACACTAGTAGACTTATTCACTGCTCTTTTTCTCTGTAGCATTCTCTGATATTGGTTTCCATTATCTCATCGACAGCAAAGGAATCGTTTACGAAGGCAGGAACATCACCCGAATTCCGTCGGCCGTCTACAAGTCAGCAATTTCAAACTTTACTCATTTGCAATTGTAATTAGTAACCTCTATCGCCCCGGTGTCTAATGCACAAGGCATCAACCGATATCGCACCAATTCCGAGCCGAATCCTAATCAAAGTGGTCCAGAACACCAGTGCTCTTAGGCAGAGAGGCACCTGTGTTGGTTTTCTTATATGATTTAGCTCCACTTGTGTCCCCTAGCAAAATTACCAATAAACTGTCGGTGAGAAGATCACACGATGAGAGAGAGAGAGAGAGAGACAGAGAGACAGAGACAGAGAGACAGAGAGACAGAGTAGAGACAGACAGACAGACAGACAGAGGACTGGCCACTAGCCCTGCGATTAGCTTTAGAGAAGCGCCTTAGAAATTAAGAGTTTACGATCATGTGCCAAGGCTAAGACAATGAAGTCGTTAACACTTCACACCCATAACTGAATTCCGCACAATCTTCGTTTCCTTAACCCCTCCCGTCGTTCATCCACAATCAGCTGGCCGCATATCAACATCGGTTAAAGCGTACGTCAAAGTACGTCTGTGCGTGAGGATGCCGGTTTGCATACCGATCGTGGACAATTGCAGAGATTTAGATCTTGGGCTAGCACGGTCCGAAAACGGGACCTTACAGAACGTGCCATCAATTCAAACGGGAAGCGTTATTCAAGGATCTCACACAAATAATTAAATTAATTGAAAAAACGAGTTTGGTCAAGGTTATACCTTGCATTATGTTACACCCTTACCCTATCTCAACTTAGCTTACCTCACTTTCTTCACCTCACTTTGCCATACCATACCTCACCTTACCTTACTTCACCCTACCTGACCTCAACTCACCTCACCTCACCTCACCTCAACTTACCTTTCCTCACCTTGCCTTACCCTACCTGACCTGGACTAAACTTATCTTACATTAACACTTTATTGCTGTCTGCAATCACGATCTAACACCGTTTTGTTCAGTTGGAATAATAACATAACAAGTGTCGCGTTCATTGGCAACTTCGTGTACCAAATTCCAACGCCGGAGGCATTGGGGACGTTTGACCTTCTGATCGCATACTTAAGATACCACAACCACATCATCCCGAACTACACAATCTACGGAATGTGCGAATGCGTTCCCACCTTAAGTCCAGGTCAGATTCTCTACAACGCAATCAACAGATCCACACTGGGATTCATCTACGGACACGTTGTAAGTACCTCTTCCATTTCCAACTGGCACCACTTCCCAAAAAACCTTTCCATGCTATGTAATCTAATGACTTCTATGGCGCCCTTATCATAATTTATGAAGCGTCAATTGATGGTCGCTTCAAGTGAAATTAAAGTCAGTGTCATAATCAATAAGAGAACCTATGTCGAAATCCAAAACTCTGTGAAAACAGAAGTCAAGTTAGGGAGGATAAGCAAGCTGAAACTGATGAGTCTTTAATTAAGACTGGGATGACATTAAATAACTGACCCAACGCACAAAACAGACCAGTTAATCAAAATTCTCGGACAAACGCTCCATAACGCCAGAGAGTCCAGCACGGTCTTTGGTCGAGACACAACTAGAGGCAGGCTATCATCTGAGTGCAAGGCCAGATAAATGGTTAATCACGCTGTTAGACACAGATTTAGGTAAGTTCAATACAAGAAGGACGTTCTTATTTACCATATTTCATAGTCATCAGTTACAGTCTAAGATTCCGTTCCAATCTAATCTGCATTCTAACCTAATCCGGGTCCTTACGAATACTGAATATAATCTTGATTATGATTTAATATAGAATCAAAAATAATGTAGGATATAATATCTAATTCAATCCAATACAACTTGAATAAAATCCTTGACTTCGATCTCATGTAAACTCTAGATTCAAAATCTGTGATATAGAAGCTTATCTAATGACCTCTATGGCGTCGTTACTATGATGCACAAGACATCAATCGGGTTCGCTTCCAGCGTAATCGTTGTGAGCAGTCGTAGTACATTGGAGAAATCCAAAAGCAAATTAAAACGTCAAGGAAATCAAACAGATCTGATGTAAATAAGATCTGAACTCAAGGAAGTCTGAAGTTAAGGAGATCTGAATTTAAGCCTTTTTCATCATACTCTCACTTTGCCGTCTTATGACATGTGATATTAATAAATTATATGCCCAATAATTTTGCAGAGACATCTAAACCCCAACCATTGCTCCTTCAAAGACTCGCAGGCAAAAACTTTGGGAAACCAGGAACTTTAGGTAAGCTAGTTACTTCCTATTATCTAATATGGAACGTAATGGAAGATTGCTCTTCCATCCTCCTCGCAGCTCATCTGTCTCCTCTGTCTCATCAAGCAGTTCCTCTGCCTCTTCAGCAGCTCTTCTAACTCCTGTCTCTGGTCTCTCTGACAACCGGACACAGGTTCTTCCGTTGACCATCTCTGGACAAGACCTCGTTCATAAAAAGCGCTCCTGAATGAGCTGCTGCCCTACGCTTTGCTCTGGAGTAGCACTTTAGAAATTTGTAGTTTACGCTTACGATTGCCACTACGATAACGATTACGCTGAGCCTGCAGTGGACAAACCCACGGTCCAGGCAAGGACTTGCCGCTTACTTTCCAGCTCAAGTGAAAGTCAAAGCTTGCACAGCCCCCCATTGGAAAGTATGAAAGGCGTTCACATGTCGCTCCTCCGTTCTTGAGCAGGCAATGTATGAACCCAAAGTCCTGCACAATGAGCATCGCATCGCAGAACCTTCCTGCATGGTTCGAATCAGGTACGTCATGGTAAATTGGGAATTTGTTGTCATATTCGTTGCTATTCTGTTCATTTCGCATATCTTCATCCGAGACAACCGGCAACTCACAACGACGCATCTTTTATATGTAGAATGCTCTATATATATATTGACTTGATGACAGTTGTTTATAATTATGTTGTAGGCCCTATGTACACCGAAGTGCGTCTTGCAGCCGGTAAAATAAAAAAATATACTTACTTACGTATCTTATCTTATCCTAAGACAGCCATTGTTAAAATTGTTTTGAGAAATTATTTCGTCTCAACCCATTCAACCATTACCGTTTGTTCCTACATGTCGCAATTGCTACGAAAATCCGTTTTCCTCGCTTTAAAGTTGACAATTCGTTCTTTCACCATCACAATGATATTCTTGTTGGTGTTTACAGGAACTCAAAAGACCTATACGAAAAAATAATAAATCAGTGGACATATGGTTTTACTGGAACAAAATACGTCGACTTTGATAACAGCCAGAACAACTCCACTTCCAACGTACTCAAAAGACATTTCCATCTTACCTTAAGACCAATCGTTTTATATCTAGCCATATTTATCCATGCTTCAGCAACGTAACTTTACATTTTGCTTCTCGGTCGATTGCAAGTCAACTCTCTGTTGAATTAGGCCTACGTATGCTAGTGTAGGCAAAGTGGAAAGGATTTTTGGACATGAGCAGCAAATATGAAAAATCTATTTTCAACAGTGTGAACCAGAGGAAAGCCCTTCGGAGAGTACGGACATAGTTGGTAGTTTTCGATGAGGGATACTAGTGTTTTGCTTCGTTTTTTTCTTATCACAACCGTTAATTTGGGTCCGTTTGTAGATTTGTAATGTAATGCAAAACGCCTATTTCCTTTACATTACGAACTCTATGGAGTTTCAGCATGTTTCACTGATAGATACCAACAAGAACCGACTTATAGTAATTGAGGCGACATGAGAACAAAGCTTTGAGATTTTGGTAAAGACATGGGAACAAGACACACAATTCTACGTGTTTCACGAATACATAGAGCACGAATTACAAACATCGCTTCCGTAGTCGATGAGATACACTGTAGAACGAAAAAGAGACTAAGTTAGGAGCAGCAGCACCAAAATGAGTCCCCCAATTTCACTCAAGATAGCATATCGAATAACAGCGTTTAGCTTGATCAAAGGCATGTGGTGCAGAACCTGTACAGCCATGTTCAAACTATTCTTTATCCAGCCATACTGAAGAACATCCAATCAGACGCATACAGACGGATAAACACAAGTCCATATTTACGGACAAAAAAGTTAAAGTTATCTAGAACAAACCGTTCTGACCAAAGTTCCATTAGGAACTTTGGTCAGGTAAATCATATGCAAAATGTATATACAGGAATACAAGGCTTATAACGGCTCTGCGACCTCGATCCTGCTCAAATTTTACTGCACTGATCGGGTAAGATCCTTCATCACTGCTGCCCGTTTGAATGGTTTCTACGTCATTTAACTTAAACTCTTCGTATACGGACCGTGCTAGCCCGATATATATATATATATATATATATATATATATATAAATTCGTTTATTGACAGAAAAAACTGGTTGACACACCACAACCAGGAACATATAATCCGCACTGTCTATGAAATAATATGTCAATGAACTCTGGCATATAAGCACTCAAGATATAGAGTTTCTATCGTCTTTGTCATGAAGCTCAGATTACTGCTGAGGCTCCAATGAAGGAAGTAAGAAGTATTTTGGGGCCAGTGCTCCTCCACCAGTGGTCTACAGCACCCAAGACTCCCCTCCTGCACAGCCGAACGAACGGACAAATTACTCAATCATTTGTGTATTCGTGAACACACGATAGGCCCGTACGCCTGATTGTACGCTGGCTCGAGCAATGAAGAGCCTGATAATCGGGCTTTATTTTTTACGTAGGCGACCGCATGCAGCGCTCATTTCCAGCCGATAAATATTCATAGGCCAAGCGACCCGATTATCTCCGTTACGATTTCAAGTGTCTGACGCTTCGTCAGCAAGTGAAGAAAATGAGGGAAATTCCGGAGTTAGGAAGATTGATGAACCTGTTTGCACATGGGTGAAGCACGTTGCGATGGCTCTCGTCGATAGTCGGCTGTTTGCTTTGGAATAGACATCGGTTTCGACTCTCCCTTGACTGGAAAACATCGTTGAACGCACCAGGTAAGGCTAAACTGGGTCAATGAAAAACGGTTAATTCGTACACTATAAGGCATCAGTTGTTAGGCCTACATGTTACCGTTTTGGCGCTGACTGTATCAATTATCCTTACCTTAAATCCCATTATACCTCCATTCTTCCTCATGCTGCACATTACCCTTCTGCTTACCTTCATTTATGCATGCCCATTAGATACCCTTATTCGTACCTTCGTTTCTAATTACCTCTTCTTATACCACCCAAAACCATTCTTCTTGCCTCCAGTATTATATATCGCATGCCTCCTTATGCCACCAACTACCCCACTGCCTTCTTAACCCCAGTCCTTATTCCTCTCCTAAACATCAGTCATCATTAGCCCATTCATTACTCACTCCTCTCCTAACATAATCTCCAAACTAACTTGCCCTTACCTTTTCTCCCCTACCCTCGCTTATTCGAATCCTCATGCCTCTAAGATTCCTTCCTATCCTATAGTCTTCAAATCGCAGGCGCTCAGTCACAATCAACTTGAGACCGAATAAGGTCAGGCTGAGTTCTGAATCGAGATCCAAAGCTTTGGAAGACAGGCACAGTACTTTAAAAGGGACTTGGCCAGCCTGTTGCATGATGTAACCAAGGTCACTGAGACTTGTTTGAATTTCTAACGGTCACTGACCTTGTAGTACTCCAGCAGAAAGACGCCATCATCTCGCATAAGTTCATGACCAAGATCCAGCATACATAGATCTGCGGGGGCGTGCACCTATGTAAAAACTATGCAGTGAAGCTTTGAATCTATCAATTTATGTTGAAGTTATGAGGGTGTGGGTGTGCTCGATAGTGTATTGGTTAGCTGGACAATTAATCCAGAGGTCGGGGGTTCAAATCTCCGCCAGGGCTGAAATTTGTTTCGAGATTTCTGCCCCTAGCCATCTCAGCTATAATGACTTGACCGTACACAATTGGTGGGAAGATGGCACGGCGAGGGAGACGAATGGCCGCCTGCAGTCATATGCCAAGGCTAAGAAAATAAAGTCGCTAACAATTCATACACAAGGTCGCCTCTGGGCTAGCTTAAGGGACAGTTCTTCTATGGGGGCCTGAGTATCCCTGGAGTATAACGGACAAGCGGTTTGATGTATCGTTAAAAATAACTCCAGAATGGACGTTATCTAGAGGTATGATTATATAAAAGCATTACCGAATGATGTAGGATGGATGTTAACTAAGCCTTTCTTTCAGTATGCGACCTCTCCTCGCCTTTTGAGACACGGTAGCCGTGTAAGTTTTGAGCGCTCGCTATGTAGAAAGTTACTGGGTAGCAAGCTGGGGCAAGTTGTTCACGAACGATTTCCTCCGTCAACAGCAGTTCGAGATTTACGTCTTGCTAAACATGAGATCATGACTCAGAAGTAGAAGCAAAGGAATCTAAAATAAGGTTGCTTATTAGAAGGAATGGAAAATTTAAAAGAAAAAAACCGTTAAATATAAATAGGTTTGATGAAGAGAAAAAATTAGGTATCTTATCTTACTTTCCTATTGCATAATTAAGTAAGGTCATCCAGACTTACTTCAATTTATACTAGAAACTGACCTGCAGTGATGTACACCATAACTTGACTTATCTTACCACACCATATCTTACCTTTACTCACCTTCCCTCACCATGCCTTACCTTGACCTACATTTCCTCGCCATATCTTACATTGACTCATCTTACATCATCATACGTTGCCTTGACTTACCACACCTCATCACATCTTACCTTGACTCAACGTATATCAACAAACCTTATTTTGGCTCACCTCACCATATATCACCTTACCTCACTATACCTTACCTTGACTTACTTCACCTCACCAAACCTAACATTGACTCACCTTGCATCACCATACCTTACCTTGATTTACCTTACCTCACCAGATCTTACTTTGGCTCACCACATCATAATTTACATTGACTTACTTTTACCTCACCATACCTGCCTTGACTCACCATACCTCACGACTATATCTTACCTTGACTCACCTTACCTCACCACACCTTACCTTGTCCCATCTTACCTCACCATATCATACCTTGTCAAACCTTACCTGAACCTACCTGATCTCATCTTGCTCTACCGTAATCTGCCATGGTATTTCATCGCAGGCTCGATGGAAGAGACAAACGGAGTAGATTGCGACGGACCGGAAGTGTCGAAGGAGCGCGAATTCGCGACCAACTACTTCCGGTTGGTTCAGCTAACAATGATCGAAGGTACGAACGTTGTTAGGAAGACTGTCCTCAACCGCCTTCGACAACGTAAAACCCTGCACACGATCCTCGCCGATCGAAGGCATGAGTTTGTTCAAAGGGGCTCCGGATTCAACCGTCAACAGCTCGACATCCTGTATCCGATGAGCGGCAACGCTGACCTGGCCAAGATCGATATGACACTTTGGTTCGCTCTGGCGCGAAAACTCCGCATACTTCCGAAGACGTACATCGAAGATTTGCGTACCGAAGGCTCTGGCAGCACCAACAATACAAACCCGCTGCTCGGTACCCAGGTGGAATGGTGCCAGGACCTGGCAACAATCCACGCGGTCCGGAACAACCTCTTCCACCTCGTGAAACCGGAAATGGAAACGGAGATCTTCGACGACCAGTGGAAACGTGTGACGGAGGCCTTATATCGATTGGACCCTGGCCTTGATCCCAACGATGTGGAGAGGTACCGAACAGCTGAACTGAACCCGAAGGCAGTCATTGAGCTCCGGGCGATGATCATGGAACAGTGCTTCCAGGAACGGTGCGAAGACCTCGTCGAAGAGGTGCACAAGAGGAACCGGATTATCCAGCTGATTCTCGTTGTGGTTGCGTTGGTGCTCCTCCTGGTTCTGGTCGGGGTCATCGTTTTCGTTCTTCTCTTCAAACAGCCTCGCTCCTGCGACAAGAGTTTGGTGTACCGCGTTATTGGTGAATGTATACTATGTCTAAACTATTCTGCGTCTCCATAACCGTTCTCGAAATCATCGTCGTCATCTTCGTCATCATTATAATCAGCATCATCACCACCATCACGACCAACGACAACCAAAATGAACACCACCACAACCACCGCTGCGACCACCGCCACCCCTACCACCACCACCACCACCTCCAAAACATTGCTCCACCACCTGCACCGATATTAAGCAATCAACCATCGCAACAAACACCACTCTTTCTTTGGCACCTCATTGCGTCCATGGCTGCAGCCGTGTGTCTTACGTCGGTAATCGGTCTATGGCTTTTCAGGCAAACTCGGAGGTCTGTACTTCCTGCCTCGTAGTGGCTGGGGAGCTGCCAAGCCTACGGAAGACATAGAACTGCTCCATCTACCGGCGCCCCTCATCGTCTACACGCACACGGCCGAGATCTCACAGTGCAGTGTCACAGAGGAATGTTGCAATCAAGTCAAGAATATCCAGTATATGCAGATGCACCTACGAAAGAAAGAGGACCGTAAGTACGATCAAAAGAAGATGGACGGACAGAGGGACAGCTGGTCAGGGGGACAAACAGACAGATGGAGAGATAGACAGATAGACAGAGGGACAAATGGACAGAGGAACAGCTGGTCAGAGGCGAAGACGGACAGAAAGACAGATAAACAGAGGGACAAATGGAGAGAGCCACAGGTGAACAGAGGACCCATAGTCCAGAAATTATTATCCTTTCTTATGGACATACAGACACAGAGGGAAAGTTGGTCAGAGAGCCAGATAAACAGACGTAAAATGGAAGGACGCTCTTTTACGACGATCAGCTACATTTCTTATTCTTTAAGGGCTATACAGCAATGTTCGGGTACATAAGCTATTCAAAAAATCTCCCTATATATGATCCTGCACATGAGCTATTTTCAAAGGCGTAATAAACATGATCTATGTATCTAGACGCTTAATATATAGGTTCTCTTTTGTACACCCCATTCGTCTTCTTGCTCAGTCACAGGTATCTTCTTGTTCAGTCACAAGTACCTTATGAATGTCCTAAATCGTGCATGAAACAACTGTAATATAGAAGTTACTGATCAAGAAATATTATGGTAATAATAATAATTACTATTAATTATTATTACTATAAAACAAAAATTTTAATTATATTCAATAGTTAATAATATTGATAATAGCTAATAACAATGACCAATATTAAGAGAAGGAGAATGAGGAACGGGAACAATAAGAAAAATGAGAGCAATAACCAAACAATAAGAACTATAATAAGAAAAATAAGAACAATGATAACAACAATAACAAAACATGTTCATTACCTTTACTTGTTAAGTGTTGTAATGCACATTCGCGACGTGTAGCACCTCATGTGGACGTCTTTATTGTTCCATTATTACTTGTAGAACTGGAGGATATCGGCTTCCATTATCTCATCGACAACAAAGGAATCATTTACGAAGGCAGAGACATCACCCGAATTGCAGGAGCCGTCTACCAGTCAGCAATTTCACACTTTACTCATTTGCAGTTGTAATTAGTAATTTCAGTGGCTCAGGTGCCTACTGCACAAGGCTTCAACGGATGTCGCATCAAAGCCAACCAGTAATCAAATAGTCGAGAAGATCAGTAGAGAGGCATCATCCAACCTGTGTTGGATTTCTCACGTGATTTTCTTCCACTTGCGCGCGTAGCAAAATCAGCTATGAATTGTCGGTGAGAAGGTCAGACAGTGAGAGAGAGAGAGAGAGAGAGAGAGAGAGAGAGAGAGAGAGAGAGAGAGAGAGAGAGAGAGAGAGAGAGAGAGAGAGAGAGAGAGAGAGAGAGAGAGAGAGAGAGAGAGAGAGAGAGAGAGAGAGAGAGAGAGAGAGAGAGAGGACTAGCCACTCACCCCGTTTTTAGCTCTATGGTAGCGGTTTAGAAATTTGGAGTGTACGATTAAATGCATTAAATGCGAGGCTAAAACAATTAAGTCGCTAACACTTCGTATCCATGACAGGATTCCGCACAATGTTCGTTTCCTTAACTCCTCCCACCGTTCACTCACAATCAGTTGACCGCTCATTGACATCGGTTAGAGCGTTTGTCAATGCACGTATGTGCGTGAGGACGGCGGTCCTCACGCATAATGCATACCGACTGGTGGATTATTGCAAATATTTAGAGTTTGGGCTAGTCCCTTTTACGGACCATTAAGGTCCGTAAAAGGGAACTTAATGGGAGTGCCATCAATTCAAACGAACAGCGCTGTTAAAGAATCTCACCCGATAAATTCATTAAAAAATATCAAGATCAAGGCTATGCCCTTACCCTATCACCTTACTTACCTCATATCACCTCATCTCACCTCACCATAGCATACCTTACCTATCCTCACGTTACCTTGCCTTATCTCCTCTTATCTTACCTTGCATTACTTTTCTTCGTCTTGCCTTGCCTTGCCCTATCTTATCTGGACTTATCTTGCCCTACACTACACTGTAGGCCTATTGCTGTTACACCCAATAATCTTAGCACTGTTATGTTTAGTTGGAATCGTAACATAACAAGTGTCGCCTTTATCGGTAACTTCATGTACCAAACTCCAACGCCGGAAGCAATCGCTGCTTTTGATCTTCTGATCGCCTACCAATTATACAACAATTACATCATGAAGAACTACACGATCTACGGCATGTGCGAATGTAGACCAACCGCTAGTCCGGGTCGGATTCTCTACGACGAAATCAACAGATCCAAATTGGGTCGCATCTATGGACACGTTGTAAGTACTTCTTCCATTTCCAATTGGCAGAGCTTTCAAAACAAACTCTTACTTGTTGTCTAATCAAAGCCAATGACTTCAACGGAGCCGTTATCATAATGGGCCAAAAATGAGTCGATTCCCTCTTCAAATGAAGCCATCGTGAATGCCATAATTAATTTGAGAAATCAGGAGGAAATCGGATAAGTCAACGAAACCAGAAGTCAAGTTAAAGGAGATAAAGCAAACTTAAACTGATTATTCTTAAGTTAAGACTTGGATGACATTAAAAAACTAACAGAACTCACAAAACAAGGCTGGGAATTCGAAACCCTTGAACCAACAATCGAAACCGCCCGAAAGTTTAACACTGTCTTGGAGCGAGACACAACAAACGTCAAGATATCCTCCGAGTGCTTGCCCAGCAAAACTGCGAAACGGGTTGTTAGACATAGACTACAGTACTTTCATTCATTCATTCATTCATTCATTCATTCATTCAGAGGACTTACATAGCTCCCCTCCAAGTTGCCTACCCAGATGCCCTCCCAGCCCAACTCCGACGATAAAGCACAGTTGTCTAATCTGAGGACAATCAGTAATTGTTGTTCAAGATACAAGTTTTATCTACTTTTCCAAATCCTTCAATTCCGATCCTAACAGTTTCATTCCATTGGATTCTACTGCACTCCGTTCAATCTTCTCTACGTTCTAATCAAATCTTGGTTCTCAACTAAACTGAACATAGAATCGAATCTAATCGTCATTGTGAACCAATCTAGAAACAAAATGTAAGATCTAATCCAATATAATCCGCATCAAATCTAGATTCAGATCTAATATTGAATCTTTAATCAAAATCTAAGATCAAACATAAAATTGATCTATTGACCCACATTGCGTCGTTATGATGCACGAGACGTATAACGATGGTCGCTTCAGTGAGATCTGAAGTCAAGGAGATCTGAAGCCAATCAGATCTGAATTCAATGAGATTTGGTCAAGGACACCTGAAGTCAAGGAGATCTAAGGTGAAGGCGATATGAAGTGAAGAAGATCTGAAGTCAATGAGACCTGAAGTCAAGGAGATCTGAGGTGAAGGCGATATGAAGTGAAGGAGATCTGAAGTCAAGGAGACCTGAAGTCAAGGAGATCTGAGGTGAAGGCGATATGAAGTGAAGAAGATCTGAAGTCAAGGAGACCTGAAGTCAAGGAGATCTGAGGTGAAGGCGATATGAAGTGAAGAAGATCTGAAGTCAAGGAGACCTGAAGTCAAGGAGATCTGAGGTGAAGGCGATATGAAATGAAGAAGATCTGAAGTCAAGGAGTCAGGCATTATTAATAATACTTCAACTTGACCATCTTGTGCCATATTGATAAATTACATGCCTAATACTTTCGCAGGGACATCGATCTGAGTACAATTGCTTCTTCAACGACTCACTGGCAGAAACTCAGAATTGGAAAGCACCATTGGTAAGCTGATTACTTGCTATTGTTTAATATGGAACGTAACAGAAGGTGTCTCTTTTATTCTCTTCGCAGCTCCTCTGACTTCTCTGCATCATCTAACAGCCCTTCTGTCTCCTCTTTCTGATCTCTCTGGCAACCGGACTCGGATCTTCCCTTGGCATCTCTGGACAACCTTTGTGACATTACACACGTCTCTCGAATAAGCTGGTGCCCTGCGCTTAGCAAAGTTAGCATAGAGTAGCGATTTAGCAATAATTATTGAAAGTTTACCATTATGATTTCGATTACGATTACGAATACCTTTGAACCTGTAGTGGACAAATACGACGGTCCATGAAACGGGGACAGTGAATCGCAGGACTTACGCCTGGAACAATTTCTAATACATGGTGATAGACACATGTGCGTGTAAACAACTTGTGCATGATCGTTGTTACACCTTTGGGATAGAAATCCAGTCGAAATCTAAAGCTTTTTGCCAACTTTTTCAGTGTTCGAGTCCGGTCGCGTCATGATAATTCGTTGCCTTTCATGTGACCCAGGATAGAAAGGTTTTCCAGTTGGGGTTGCTCTTTTCTGTTGCTTTCATATTTGGGCCATGTCAGAAATAATCGACCAATTACGTAGGCCTACCATAAAAATATTAATGTCGAAAATGTTGTGAGTAATTGTGACATCGTAAACCTTTCAGCCATCAATTTCGTGTTTTATGAAATATGTAAATTCACAACTGATTCAAAGCTTCGTTTCCTTTTCGCTTTTGAAGTTGATGGATCGTTTTCTCTCAATCACAATGACATTCTCGTTTGATTCTTACAGGAACTCTAAAGGTGGATGCCAAAAAAGATAAATCATTCGACAACTTAACTGGAACGAAATACGTCGACCGATATAACAGCTGGATCAACTCCATCAACGTACTCGAAAGACATTTCCAGCCTACCTTAACACTTTAACGATGTGTGTGTGTATTAAAACGACTGGGAAGCCAATGCAGCTCTTCGTTAAAGTGTTAAGAAGCATTCTGTTTTACATCTTGCCATTGAACAATGTTTCAGCACCATTACTTTTCATTTCGCTTCTTTGCCGCTTGCAATCCAACACTAGGTTGCAATTGTATGCCGTTTTGGGCAGGAGTGGGGAAGGACCAATGAAAATAACCAAACTATGAAGAAATCTACTAAAGTGTCAACCATAGGTGATACCCTATGGGCATTGAGAGTTTGCAATGGGGGATAGTCAAATAATTGTTGCTTCGATTTTTGCAAATCACAACCGTCAATTTGGGCCCCGATCTCTATTTTTGGCCCAACTCTCTAGCTTTTGACCCCAGATCTGTAAATGTAAGCCCAGGTTTGTAAATATGGCCCTTCAGCAGGGCTGTAGTCGAGAGTATACGCGGGTATACAGCGTATACTCACCTCTAGAGAAATTTGAGAGCGTATACTCAGGGTTCTAGACGAGGGTATACGCGGGCATACAGCGTATACTTACCTTTGTAGAGACCATAATTATAGCCACTGAGCAATGAAATTTGGAGGAAAAAGAGAGGTTTGAAAGGTTTTTAGGGCGAATGACTAAAAAAAGGTCATCAACTTTTCCAGAGACAAAATCGTAAAATGTCTTAAAATTCCTAAAAAAAGGTCTTCACATTTTTTTAGGGTCACACCAGCCCTACTGACGCAGCTGCTCACCGTTAGCGTGTACTCACCTCAAATGTTACCACTACACCCCTGCCCTTGTACCAGATATGTAAACTTGAACTTAAAATACCTAAGTCGCATGTTCGTTCACTTAATGAGGTTCGTTGAATTGTGATGTACGAGATGTAGGCCTAGCGGATGCAATTTTGTGTGAGATCACCCACGAGTTTCACGCCAGTCCCCATCAGTTCCCTATTTACAGCGATAATGATGCGTTCAAGACAATCACCATTCAATTTCAGACTTCTTGCAATGGGAAATGCTCAAAACTATTGTGTACTTCAAGTTTCATTTTCGTTATCTTAGTAACTTGACGTCTAATTCTAATCGTGTAATCTCCTGGTTTCTGATTTCCAATGAGTTCCGTATTCAGGATCGTATGTACACATTCACGCACCTGTTGAATCTAAAATCTAGTGACTACTGTAGCGTCGGTTTCGTAATGCACATAAGTGATATGTATTGTTTTTAGTAGTCAAGCACATTGCTATATCATTTGCAAGTTTGGTATTATATGTTACATTGACCACCATTATGTGTTTTCACAGACAATTTCATGACATTATACATCAATATGTAAGCTTATTGGGCTGACAATTATTTTACCATTGCCTTTATGCTTCTTAGGGGTGTCTGTACAAGCACGTAAACAAGTATCGCCTTTTAAATTTTGTTATCTAAGTAAAGTTTAACATGAAAGTGTCAATATGTAGCGACAGCAATATATACTGTACCTTTGCTTTTTCAGTGTTATATTAAGAGTTTACGACACGCTGCGCTACATTAAGGAAACTTTTGATTACATTAAAGCATTAGCGCAAATCATCAATTTGCAGAGTGTGAAATAATTCAATGTAGGCCTATTGTATAATGCAAAATAACCTCTTTGCTTTTCATTGCGAACTCTTCAGAGCTTCATCGTCTTTAACGTATTGATGCCAACAAGAAGCGAGTTACAGTAATCAAGGCGAGTTGAGATCATTGCGTCATCCAAATCAACAAATAAGTCAGCTAATTTCACTTGGCCTCATATTTGAATATTAGCAAAAACCTGTAGGGGGTTACTTTTCATTGATCCACGCTGTATATATGCAAAATGTAAATATATGCCTACACGATTTTTTATAACGACTGTACGCCCATGACCCTGGACCCTGCTCATTTTCCAATGAATTGATCGGATGAGATCCTTTACCACCGCTCACCGTTTGAATGGGTGCCAAAACCATTAAGGTTTTCGAGAGCGGACCTTTTTAGCCCGATATTTAAATTTCTTAAATAAGCCACCATCGGGAGGCGAACTGCGGGCATGGTAGGCCTAATGAGATGTGAACAATTCTAAAGAGTCTCATTCGGATGAGTTAAATACAGCTCAAAAACAGGAAGTAAGATCTCAGCCAAAACTCTTACGACCAGAGTGTACTAATAGCGATTGGGAAACCAATGCAGATCGTCGCTACGACGCTAAGTGTTAAGTATCGGAATGGCATATTAAGGTAAGGTCAAGATACCACATATTTCCTCGTGATTTAAGGCATCTCTGTTGAATACCTTGTTTCTTTCGAATTCCATATTTTCTTCTAGTAAATACTCTTATTTTAGTAAAATCCAGTCCTGTTTTTCAGTTACTAACTCATGTCTAACAGAAATCCGTACTGCTGTTCAAAAACAAGCTTTTACAATTTACATGCTATGTAATCTAGTGACTTCTATGTCGCCCTTATCATAATTCATAAAGCATCAATTGATGGTCACTTCAAGCGAAATTCAAGTCGATATCACAATCAATTAGAGAAGCTATGTCGAAATCCAAAAGTCAGTGAAAACAAAAGCTAAGGAGGACGAGCAAGCTCAAACCGAAGAGTCTTAAGCTGAGACTTGGACGACATTAGATAACTAACCGAAAGCATAAAACAGAGCAGTTAATTCCAAATGGACCAACAGTCGAGATCGCCCGAGAGTCCAACACTGTCTTTGGTCGAGACGCAACCAGAGTCAGGCTGTCATCTGAGTGCAAGGTCAGATAAATGGTCCATCACGTTGATAGACACAGTTTTCAGGAAGTAAAGTACAAGATGGACGTTCTTATTTGCCATATTTCATAGTCATCATTTACAGTCTAAGATTCCGTTCCAATCAAATCTGCACTCTAACCTAATCCAGTTTCTGACAGAGACTGAATATAATCTTGATTATGATTTAATCTAGAATCAAAATGTCGGATATAAAATCTAATCCAATCCTGTACAAAATGTAACAAACCTTGACTCCGATCTAATCTAATCTTTAGAATCAAAATCTAATCTAAGGATCTCTATAGCGTCGTTACTGTGATGCACAAGAAATCAATCGAGGGCCGCTTCAAGCGTAACCGTTGTCGAAACTCGTAATACACAGGCTAAATTCAGAAGCAAATTAAAAAGTAGAGAAAATCTGGTAAAAGATACTTGATGTGAAGGAGACCTGAAGTCAAGGAGGTCTGAAGTTAAAGAGATCTGAATTTAAGCCTTTTTCATCATACTTTCACTTTGTTGTCTTATGCGATATTCATAAATTATATGCCTAATAATTTCGCAGAGACATCGAAAACCCAACTACTGCTACTTCAAAGACTCACCGGCAGAAACTTTGGGAAATCGGGAACTTTATGTAAGCTAGTAACCTCCTATTATCTAATATAGAACGTGATAGAAGGTCACTCTTCGATCCTGCTCGCATGTCATCTACCTTATCTACCTCATCTAGCAGGCGTCCCCTGGTGTCTCTGGCAACCGGAGACCGGATCTTCCCTTGACCATACCTTTACATTGTACAACCTATCTGACACGAAGCTGCGCTCCTGAATGAGCTGGTGCCCTGCGCTTAACTCTGGAGTAGCACTTAAGAAATTTGTAGTTGAGGTTTACAGTTGCGATTACGATTAGGCTGAGCCCGTAGTGGACAAATTCAACGGTCCAGACAACGGGGAATAGTGCAACGCAGGACTTGCCATTTACTTTCCAGCTCAAGTGAGAGCAATACCTCGCATACCGCATTCGAATGTATGGGAGGAGTTCACACACCGTTTTTCAGTTCTTGAGCAGGCAATGTACGAACCAATAATCCTACACAATGGGCATCGCATCGCATAACTATCTTTTTACTCGGAGCTTACGCTTGTAACGAAGGTTAGTACATGGTGACAGAAACATCTGAGTCCAAATAATTTGCCCAGGGAAGAAGTCCAGTCAGAATCAGGCAGTGTTTTGCACTTTATTCGAGGTTCGAATCCGGTACGTCATGGTAAAGTGGGAATTCGTTGTAATGGTCCTTGTTTTATTCTGTCCCCTTCGCATTTTGTCTTCATCCGAGATAGCCGACAACTACAAGGCGACGCATCTTAACTTCTTAAGACTATTGTTGTCGAAATTGTTTTCAACAAATTATTTAGTCTCAACCCATTCAACCATTATGTTCTTACAGCCTGCAATTGGTATGAAAATCCGTTTTCCTCGCTTTCAAAGTTCTAGCGCAGTGATATTCTCTTTGGTTCATACAGGAAATCGAAAGACGAATACGGGAAAGTGATAAATCATTCGACATATAGTTTTACTGGAACCAAATACGTCGACTTTGATAACAGCCGGAACAACTCCACTTTCAACGTACTCAAAAGACATTTCCATCTTACCTTAAGACCAATCGTTTTAAATCTTGTCATATTTATCCATGCTTCAGCAACTTAACTTTGCATTAATTTTTCGCTTCTCTGTCGATTGCAAGACAACTCTCTGTTGCATTTCGTCTGCTAGTTAGGCAGAAGTGGATAGAATGTTTGGATATGAGCAGCAATTATGAAAATTCTATTTTCAACAGTGTGAACCAGAGGAAAACCCTTGGGGAAGGACGAACATGGTTAGCAGTTTTCGATGGGGGATATACGTGTTTCGCTCGATTTTTTTGCTAAGTTTAAGCACAACCGTTGATTTGCGCCCAATGTTTGTAGAATGTAATGTAATGCAAAACACCAATTTCCTTTACATTACGAACTCTTTGGAGTTTCAGTTTGTTTCACTTATAGATAGCAACAAGAAACGAGTACAGTAATTGAGGTAACTTGAGACCAGTGCTCTGCCAGAGATATTCGTGAATACAAGTCATGGGAACAAGACATCCAATCCTGCATTTTTCACGAATGCATATAACACGACTTACTAACATTGCTTCCGTAGTCAATGAGATACACTGTAGAACGAAAAAGAGACTAAGTTAGGAGCAGCAGCACCAAAATGAGTCCCCCAATTTCACTCAAGATAGCATATCGAATAACAGCGTTTAGCTTGATCAAAGACATATGGTGCAGAACTTGCACACTGTACAGTCATGTTCAAACTATTCTTTAATCAGTCAATATCAAGTCTGTTGATAGATAAGAAATGGCAGATATGTTTGAATATTCATAATGGCAGATAAGTGGAACAATTTAACATAATATTTATCGATTTCTGATCCCATAATTATATGAAGCTGAGCACAAAAGCTTAGTGAAAAATCCCGCAGGCCTAAAATTCTTCGGACAAAACGTATATCTAGCCACACTGAAGACCATACAATCAGACGCATACATACGGATAAACACAAGTCCATAGCTGCGGACAAAAAAGTTTTAGTTTTCAAGAACGGTTTCCGTTAGAAATTTTGGACAGATAACGAATGTACGACCTCGACCCTGATCAAATTTTACTGCATTGATCCTGTGAGATCTCCGAACTGTGAGATCCTTCACGACTGCTGTCCGTTTGAATACCATTTAAATTCTTGATAGAAAAAAACTGGTTGTCACACCACAACCAGGAACATCTAATTGGAACACTGCCTATGAAATAACATGTCATTGAACTCTGGCATAAAGAACTCAAGATATAGAGTTTCTACAGTATTTGCTCAGATTAATGCTAACGCTTTAATGCAGGAACTAAGAAGTATTTTCTGGCCAAGGCTCCTGCACCAGCGGCTCTACTGCCCCCAAGACTCCTCTCCTGCATGACCGAACAAACGGACAAATTACTCAATATGCTGTGTATCCGAACATACCCCTATGCCCGTACGCCTGATTGTACGCAGGCCTGAGCAATGTAGAGCCTGAGAATAGGGCTTTAATTTTTACGTAGGCGACGGCAGCGCAGAATTCCAGCCGAGTGTATTCAAAGGCCAAGCGACCTGATTTGTCTGCGTTACGATTGCAAGTTTCTGCACGCTTCGTCAGCTGCAGGTGAAGAAAATGAGGGAAATTCCGGAGTTAGGGAAGATTGAAGAACCTGTTTGCACATGGGTGAAAAACGTTGCGATGGCTCTCCTAGGTAGTCGGCTGTTTGCTTTGGAATAGACGTCGGTTTCGACTATGCACTGATTGCAAAGCATCGTTGAACGCACCAGGTAAGGCTAAACTCTGTCAATGAAAAATGATTGATTTGTACACGAAGACATCAGTTTTTACATGTTACCGTTGTGGCGTTGTGGTATCAATCATCCGTACCTTCATACTTCCTTATACCCCATATAGCCCTTCTTCTTACCTCCATTTCTGCATACCCCATTACATACCATTCTTCTTACCTTCATTTCTATATAGGCCCTACCTCTTCATATACCGCACATAACCCTTCTTCTTGCTTTCAGTACTATATATCGCATGCTCCTTATGCCACCCATTACCCCGTCGTCTTCTTAACCCCGGTCATCATTCCTCTTCTAAACATTACTCATCATTGGTCTTTTTATTTCTTCTCTTCTAACATATCGACTCCATTCTCGTTACCTTCCTAACTCATTTGCCCTACCTTTTCTCACCCTACACTAACTCATTCGAATTCTCTCGCAACTAACATTTCTTCGTATCTTATAGTTTTCAAATCACAGGCTCTCAGTTACAATCAACTTTTCTGAAACAGAATAAGGTCAGATTGAGTTCTGGGTCGAGACCCAAAGTTTTGTTAGACAGGCAAAGTACTCTAGATAGGGTTTGCAGAGCCTGTTCCGTGATGTAACTAAGGTCACTCAGACTTGTTTGAATTCCTAACGGTGACTTGCACAATCATCTCGCATGAGTTCATAAACAACGTGTCTTTTTGTCCAAGATCCAATACACATAGATCTGCGGGAACGTGTACCTATATAAAAATATTAATATCAATATTATCAATTTGCATAGGCGTAATTTGTGGGGGGTACGAGGGGTACCCGTACCCCCCACTTTTTGAACAATGCTAATGAATATTTTATTGTTGTGCCTTCCAGATCGCAGTCTCCGCTTTGCTTCGTGTATGTAAGAAATTGGTACCCCCCACTTTTTAGACCAAAGTTACGCTCCTGTCAATTTGTGTTGATGTTAGCAAGGCATAGGGGTGCTCGACAGTGTAGTGGTTAGCTGGACTGTCAAACGAGAGGTCGGGGTTAAAATCCTCGCCAGGGCTGAAATTTGGTTAGATAATTCTGCCCCATCTGAGCCCCTAGCCATCTCAGCTATAATGACTTGACCGTACACTGTCGGTGGGAAGATGATTCAGCGAGGGAGACGAATGGCCGCCCGCCCTCATATGCCGAGGCTAAGAAAATGAAGTCCCTTACACTTCATACCCATGGCCGCCTCTGGGCTAGCATACGGGACTGTTTTCCGTCTTCTATGAGGGCTTGAGTATCCCTGGAGTCTGCCAGACAAGCAGTTTGAGGTATCGTTAAAAAATAACTGCAGAATTGAGGTTATCTAGAGGTATGTTTATCAAAGCATTACCAAATGATGTGGGATGGAAGTCTTAAGCTGACCTGACTAAGCCTTCCTTTCAGTATGCGACCTCTTCTCACCTTTTGCGACACGGTAGCTGAGCAAGTTTTGAGCCCTCGTTACAGAAAGTTATTGCGTAGCAACCTGGGGCAAGTTGTTCACGCACGAACTCCTCTGTCAACAGCAGTACGGAATTCACGTCTGGCAAAACATGAGATCATGACTTAGAAAGAGAAGCAAAGGAATCTAAAATAAGGTTGTCTATTAGAAGGAATGGGAAATTTTTAAGGAAACAGACTCTTAAAGAAAAATAGGTTTAAATGAAGAGAAAATATGTGGTATCTTATCTTAATTTCCTATTGCATAAGTTAATTAAGTTCATCCAGACATGTCTTAATTTATACTAGTTATTGACCTGTAGTGCTGCTCACCATACTTTACATTGCCTTACCTCACCTCACCAAACCTAACCATGACTCACCTTTTCCCAACATACCTTACCTTGACTTACCTTACCTCACCAAGCCATACTTTGGCTCACCTCATCATAAATTACATTGACTTACATTGCCTCAACATACCTTACCTCAACTGACTCACCCTACCTCACGATACCATACCTTGACTTACCTTAACTAATCACCATATCCTACCATGATTCACCTTACCTCACCATACCTTACCTTGACTTACCTTACCTCAACCCACCTGACATTATCTTACTCTTGCGTAATCTGCCGTGGTATTTCGCCGCAGATTCGATGGAAGATACAAACTTAATAGAATTCGACGGGCCGGAAGTGTCGACGCAACGCGAAAACGCGACCAACTACTTCCGGTTGGTTCAGCTAACGATGGTCGAAGGTACGATCGTCGTTAGGAAGACTGTCCTCAACCGCCTTCGACAACGCAAAACCCTGCACACAATCCTCGCCGATCGGAGACATGAGTTCGTCCAAAGGGGCTCCGGATTCAACCGTCAACAGCTCGACGTCCTTTACCCGATGAGTGGCAACGCCGACCTGGCCAAGATCGATATGACACTTTGGTTCGCTCTGGCGCGAAAACTCCGCGTACTTCCAAAGACGTACCTCGAAGATTTGCGTACCGAAGGCTCTGGCAGTACCAACAACACAACCCCGCTTCTCGATACCCAGGTGGAATGGTGCCAGGACCTGGCAACAATCCACGCGGTCCGGAACAACCTGTTCCACCTCGTGAAACCGGAAATGGAAACGGAGATCTTCGACGACCAGTGGACTCGTCTAACGGAGGCCTTCTATCGATTGGACCCCAGCCTTGACCCCAACGATATCGAGAGATGCCGTACAGCTGAACTGAACCCGAAGGCAGTCATTGAGCTCCGGGCGATGATCATGGAACAGTGCTTCCAGGAACGGTGCGAGGACCTCGCCGAAGAGGTGCACAAGAGGAACCGGATCATACAGCTGATTCTCGTTGTGGTTGCGTTAGTGCTACTCCTGGTTCTGGTCGGGGTTATTGTTTTCGTTCTTCTCTTCAAACAACCTCGCACCTGCGAAAAGAGTCTGCAGAACCGCGTCATTGGTAAATGTATAATAAAATTATGTCTTAATTATTCGACGTCTTCACCACCGTCCTCGAAATCATTATCTTCATCATCATTATCATCATCGTCATCACCATCATCACGACCAAAGACTATCACCATGAACACCACCACAACCACCACTGCGACACCCACTACCACCACCACCTCCTCCAAAACATTCCTTCAACATCTTCACCGATATTAATCAATCAAACATAATAATAATAATACTATTAATAATAATAATAATAATAATAATAATAATAATAATAATAATAATAATAATTAGACTTATCTTTAGCGAATCTACCCACGACTTACAATCCATATTACCGACTCATAATAACTTTTTTTACTAAAACGCGATTCTTTCCAAATATACGCATTAAATTGTTTTGAATTTTTTTCTCCATTCCTTTTTCTGAACTAATCTATGAATATCCAGATTTTCTCTTTAAAATATCACTTAACAGCAAATATAACTATTTTAGGTGAGCACTTTAAAATTTAAGGTCCTCACGAGTAACGCGATTAATAACGACTTTTACTTTTATAACGAATATCTCCTCTTCCTAGACTTTCACCCACATTAAGGCGACATATCTGCCAGTTTACACGGACACCACGTTTAGATCCTCACGACTGTCGCCCTATTGGGGATTATAATACACCTATTATCCTGCTGAGTAGCCAATCGCGATGCAGAGGGCGTATTAAGCCGTGTCGACCAATTCATGAAATCCTTCCCTTATTATACTATTGAATATTAAGTAGGCTGGTCTCGTAATTCCTTTGGCGCTTTATTTGCGGAACGTCTCAACGACCGTCTCGATACTCCTAATTATAATACAACGGACAAAATTAGTCTCCTGTGGGTTTGAACATTGAGATAAAAACATTAAATCATCGCGTAGTATAAATACCAGAATTACATGCTTTCATTTTTTTCAAGATTTCTAATGCAATATTTAGCGGAAACAAGATATTAAACACTGAATAAGAAGCACTAGTGAATGGCCTGTTTAACTTTACGTGTGCGCCATTGAGAAATAGTTAATAACAGGAAAAACTATGTGGACTATGAGAAATAGTGATTTTGCTTAAAGTGGCTTTAACATGAACGAATCGCGATTTTCTGTGTATAGATAACCTCTAGTATTACGCGCATAAATTGTCACTGTCGAATTTAAAAAAATTCTTACCCATAGGTCCTATATGGTTTATTTCCATATGACGACTTTCCAATGAGCCGTGTACCGATTAAAGCACACGTCGACCTAATATTGCTTTCAAAGAAAATAAGTTTGTTGCTTCTTATCTTTATTTTCACGGTTTCAAAAATACGATGAATGCTACACATGTAAATTAGAGAGCGCTGACAAAATATTCCATCAAACTGATACAGACTTAAGATTCTGAGTTATGATTAAATGCAATACAAATATTCCAATATTTCGAACCTAGAAGGTTTAATATAGCCTACTGCCTGGAAGATCAGTAAGGACCTTAAGTATGTTTACCTTATTCATCAAACTGCGCAGGAGTATTTAAATAGGCCTACAGCCGGCGCTGAAGACCGACAAATCACATGGAAATTAAGCGCGGCCATAATTCAATGCAATTCACGTTGTTTGTTCGGCGCGGCCTTCATTAGCATAGGAATCGCAAGATATCACGACTAGGCCTTCATAGAAGTGTCGCCTTTGTCGCGGTTTGAAGACTCTTATTATTCTATAGCTGAGTTAATAACTTTAAGCTCACTATATCACGATTAGGGCTACACAATTTATGTAGACTAATAAGCATGCTGCGAAACCCACGTTGTTTCTATAGCGGGGACTTAATTAACATTGGAATGGTGAGAATGATTGATTGATAACGAACGATAACGATTAATACTAACTATACGGCCTATTTGTAGCGATATGAGACCCTTATAAATTCCAAAGCTGAGTAAATAATTTTAAACTCGTTGTTTGTCCAGCGCGGACTCTAGTAACATAGTTATGGCAGGCTATCGCGATTAAGTCTACATCAGTGTGTCACCTCAATCGCGATGTCACGACGTTTATTATTCAATAGCTGAGCTAATAATTTTAAAATCACGAAATCACGACTACGGTTACACAATCTGTCGACCTAATCGTGGTTTAAAGTAAGCATAATGTGATTGGAATCCGTGTTGTCTGTAAAACTCGGACTTCAGCAACATCGGAATGTGTCACGATTTCAGAGACACTATTATTTTTCCCAAGCTGAATAAATAATTTTAAGATCTCCAATTCCCGATTAGGGTTACAACAGTGTAGGACATTATTCCCTGCACATAATGCCCGGACATTATCCTTCCGGACATTATCCCTTCCGGATAGAATCTCCCCCATGAGGACATAATCCCAGGCTAGGTAAATCGGACATTTACCCCCTGGACATATATCCCGGACAGTTACCTCCTGGACACTTTCTTCCCTCTACTAGGACATTTCCCCTCAATGCATCATACAAAAAGCTCTCTGTTTAAATGATCAAAACATGCATACATACATACATACGTACGTACATACATGCATACATACATATATACATACATACCAACACACATGCATACATAGATACATATATACACACATACTTCATATATGCATACATACATACATACATACATACATACATACATACATACATACATACATACATACATACATACATACATACATACATACATGCATGCACACATGCATGAATGCATACATACATACATACATACATATATACATACATACATACATACATACATACATACATACATAGTTCCACAAAGGGGGAATTTGGCCGGGTGGAGGGTAACTGTCCGGCATTCCCCAGGCTAGGATATAATCACCTATATTTCCACATATAATATCAGGTAAACGGACACTTACTCCCCTGGACATTTTCCCTCCCGGACAATTTCCCCCCGGACAATTTCTTCCCCCGACAATTTCCCCCCCATACTAGGACATTTTTCCCCCAGTGCAACATACACAAAACTTTCTGTTTTAATGATCAAAACATACATACATACATACGTACATGCATAAATGTATACATGTATACATACATGCATACATACATACATGCATGCATACATAGTTACATGCATACGTACATACATACATACATACATGTATACATACATGCATACATACATACATGCATACATACATACATGTATGTATGCATGTATGCATACATGCATACATACATGCATACAAACATACTTACATACATACATACATGCATGCATACATACATATATACATACATACTTACATACATACTTACATGCAGGCATACATACATACATACATACATATATACATACATACTTACATGCATGCATACATACATGCATACATACATGCATACATAGATGCATATATACACATATACATACATACATACATACATACATACATACATACATACATACATACATAAATCCACAGAGGGGGGAATTTGTCCGGGGGGAAAATGACCTACCTAGATTCGGGGGGGAAAGTGTCCGGGGAAACTGTCCGGCGGGGAAAGTGTCCGGGGGGAAAGTGTCCAGGGGGAAACTGTCCGGCATAAACGGAGACTTACCCCCTGGACATTTTCCTCCCCGGACAATTTCCCCCCGGACAATTTCGCCCCCGGACAATTTCCCCCCCATACTAGGACATTTTCCCCGACAACTCTCACTCTGTTTTGTTGTAGTCGTACTTCTCAACTTGTGACATTAGGGGCCGTCCACATATTACGTACGCAATGAGGGAGGTCTGGGGGTCGGATTTTGGCGATTTTGCGTACGGGTGCGAACGGGGGGGGGGGAGGGGGGACAAAAGTGTACGTACGCAAAATAAATTTCTAATTATGACGTCCACATTAGCCTATTTATAACTCTGTATTGTCCTATAGTCGTTCGATGGCATTTTATTACATTATATAAAAGCCATGTGCAGTTATTCTGTGCTGTGAACGAGATACCTATAAATTGTCTATATTGGCCCTCACTCATCCTTCAATCTGGACTAAAGTGCAGACAGTAGAGGCACTTTCTGCAGCTGGTCTTCGGGGGGGGGGGGGGGGTGAGCGTCAAGTGTACGTACACAGGGGGGTGTGGAAGAAAGTACGCTTGCGAACAGGGGGGAGGGGGGTCAAATTTTCCCGGATTTTTGCGTACGTAATATATGGATGGCCCCTTACTGTTTTGGTGTAAAAAAAATTGAAGTTAAGATCCGAATTATTCTGGGTGCGATGCACCCACTGAACTTTCTCTCTGGGTTCCCAAAGAGCTGGCGCCTATGCTTCAAGGCCTAATGTACAAGTCATCATCGGATGGATTTAATCCGTTAAGAATAAATTAAGAATTGTAACCTTACATAGCCTATATTAAGAAATAGTGGCGTATATAGGCCTACATATATTAGGCTACTTAAGCCTATTCCACAGACTTCGGCTTGGTTTTGGTATGAATTATTATAAGTTATAGATTTATATACTTCACATTTACTATAAACCTACCTATTCTCAGGGTTGCAAAATTTTTATATCACGACGTCGCCATTGGCATTTAGGTATGTATACAGTCTACAAAGCATGTCGACCTACTTACTAGTGACTCAAACAAACAAGCATGGTTTGCTTGTGCATTTTGAACTTCTACAAGTGGTTTTTGCTGAACGGCATACTATTCAACTATTCATCATTGATAAAAATTTTCCAGAACATATACAGGGTGGGCCATAAAAAAAGTAAACCCTACAGGTTTGCTAATATTTCGGCCAAAAGTAAGAACTGTCAAATCAAGTTTTACTGGCTTAAACGTAATTCATATATACGTAAAACAGCCAAATTTCACCAAAATATTTCAAACAGAACCAAAGTTATATCACTTTTACTGAGTCCACCCACTGTTTGTCGATGGTCCAAAAACATGTAGCGCAAGGAAAGTAAAAAAGCGATTTTATTAAGTCACATCTGAAATAATTGGTATCAAGCAGACGGCAGAAGGTTCACGACACGAAACGAGTGTTATTCACGGATGAGAAGAACTTCTATCTTAATCCACGAACGCAACCCAAACAATCGTATTTGGTCTAGCGGCAAGATGTCACACCTGATCGCTTGATCGCTGAACGCGAGAAGTTCGCTCCACATGTTATGGTATGGGCTGGTATTTTGGTGGCAAAGGTCGACTGGCAGACTGCATTTTGTTCATGAAAGACAAAGCTCAAATCTGCATATTACGTTTCTCCCCTGCTTCCAGAATTAATTTCAGATTGCAAGCGTCTGTTGCCAGCTGGATTCATCTTTCAACAAGACGGCGCACCAGCGCATACTGCTTGTCTCAAGTAAGATTGGCTCAATGTCAATTACCCTGGTTTCATTCAGAAGGACCAATGGCCCTCCTACTCTCCGGATTTGAACCCGCTGGATTATCACGTGTGGGGAGCTATGCTTGATAAATACAACAATCCGCGACCAAAGCCAAAAACGATAAGATAATTGAAGGTCGTGTTGAAGTTGATATGGAAAATTTACTTGTGGAACCTATCAACAAGGCCATCAAAAACTTTATAAAGAGACTCAGAACATGTGTGGTTACTTGTGGTGGACACATTGAACTCAAGTTGTGAAGCAATATCATGTCTGTCTGATACCAATTATTTGAGATGCGACTTAATAAATCGTCTTTTGTTACTTTTTGTTGCATTATATGTTTCTGGACCATCAAAAAAAACAGTGAGTGGACTCAGTAAAAGTGATATAACTTTGTTCTATCTAAAATATTTTGGTCAAATTTGGCTGTTATACGTAAATATAAATTATTTTAAGGCTGTAAAATTCGATAAAAAAATTGCTTTTTGGCCGAAATATTAGCAAAAATCTGTAGGGATTACTTGTTTGGCCCACCCTGTATAATATCATGCTTTAATAAATTTTCTATAAAAAGGAAATTTTTGGGGTCCAGAGTAGTGGTAACATCACTGGCGTGAAGAGCAAGAGGTAGCGGGATCGCTTCCCGCTACCCCCCAAATTTAGGTCCACTCAACCATTCATTCGCGAGATGGCGCGTTGCTAAAATGAGATTTAGGACGTGATGGGCGCCTTGTATGGCTGCCGTGTAGTTAAATTCGACTCCTGTAATAACTTGTGATCATCCGTTCATACTGATTTGTAATCATACTGCGTCATTGTCAGTTTGAAGATATTAAACGAAGATAATTATTATTATTATTATATATTTCTACGATTTCAGGATAAATGTTTATGCCAAATCGCTATTAAACACAATGTGCAACATATTGGTTTTTAAAAAACTTAGAAGGAGCAAAAATATGTTATAATGGCTTACTATAATGGCCACAATAAAATCAAATGAATCACATTGAAAATATATAGCCTATAAATTGCATGATTTAAACAACGGAGAATTCTTATTAAGGAATGCCAAAAAATAATGTTTCCTACTAAAATCCAATTATGCAACCCTGAAAATATATACCCCGGTAGGTTAGGGCATAACCCGAAATCGCCTCGGACATTTGCCTCGGCCGAATATTGTAGTGTAGTAATCTCAGATAAGTTTATATACTTGTTCAAAACAAGGCATTGTATCTTTGTATCAGTTTAAAACTTTACATGCCTTGTCTTCCACGGAATGCCGGACAGTTTCCCCCCTGGACACTTTCTCCCCGGACACTTTCCCCGCCGGACAGTTTCCCCGGACACTTTCCCCCGAATCTAGGTAGGTCATTTTCCCCCCCGGACAAATTCCCCCCTCTGTGGATTTATGTATGTATGTATGTATGCCTGCATGTAAGTATGTATGTAAGTATGTATGTATATATGTATGTATGCATGCATGTATGTATGTATGTAAGTATGTATGTATGCATGTATGTATGCATGGATGCATACATGCATACATACATGTATGTATGTATGCATGTATGTATGTATGCATGTATGTATACATGTATGTATGTATGTATGTACGTATGCATGTAACTATGTATGCATGCATGTATGTATGTATGCATGTATGTATACATGTATACATTTATGCATGTACGTATGTATGTTTTGATCATTAAAACAGAAAGTTTTGTGTATGTTGCACTGGGGGGAAAATGTCCTAGTATGGGGGGGAAATTGTCCGGGGGGAAATTGTCCGGGGGGAAAATGTCCAGGGGGTAAGTGTCCGTTTACCGCCTTGTCTAACTTCATTTCCCCTAGATATTGCTTTGTTGTTAAATGATTATTCACTGCAATGTAATCTCCATAATTTCTCACCAGCACAAAAAAGTTGTATAGAAACCAGCTTTTTTCAACCGACGCTATATTAAATCTTAATTAAATCAGGGTAAGAGTAAACAGGTTGTTTTGGTAATATCAGATCAAAATGTCACGCTGGTACAACTTTAGTGTGCAGGCTGTCTGTTCTGTTAGTAGTTAAGATTTATCGCATAACATGTACGTGTACAGCGCAGTGCGTTTGCAGGCGCTTAATTAAAGAATAAATATTATTATTATTATTATTATTATTGCTGAAACCACAATAAACCTGCAGCCCTCTTTTTTTTAAACTGCGCATTTTCAGGTAATATATCATTCAAATGTGTAGACTTTACTTTGATAAGGAAAAAATTAAATTTCTCTTGTTCATTACTGTAATGAGGAATTTTCACCTTCAATTAAATAAAATTGCCTTAGTTTTCGGCAACATTAAAAAATTTCAAGTGACACACAGTACATAGAAACCTAATTCTCAACAATATTTCATAGTTTTCTAGGATGTCTAAAACTCCGTGGAAAGGCCCAAGAATAGGGAAATACTATGAATGCAAACAATCTTAGAAGTGACAAACATTTGTAAAACATCATGCATGATACATTATCTTCTATGCGTACTGATTTTACTTAACCTTAGGTACATAATTCCTTAAGGTACAAAACAACAAGCATAAAATATAAAAGTTATCAAGTTTGGGTTTTAAAATCTTGTATAGTTGCACACTTTAAAGATAAGATCGTGTGTCAAAGTCCAAGAACAAGATTTATAAATAAATATCCAAAGTGCTGACTCATTGTAACAATTGCTGCATTCTTCTATCAGCTAGTCATATTTCATTGGATTTGTCACTGATAATTTTGTGCGTATTGCCTGCCATGGTTGTGTGAACTGTGGATGAAGTTCTTTAAACTATTCAATGTCCACATTTCCTTAAACAGTTAGCACAATCGAGCAAACTAAACTTGTTAAATGATAAAACAAATTGCAGGCTAGGAAAAATTTGAGGCATAACTAGGAACGGTGTAGTGAAATAACACATAAAACTGAAAGCAACTGAACATCATCCTCGATTTTGATTTTTTAAAGCCATTTTGGAGCTCATACATTTACTGGATGTGTTGGCTCCCTGAGTTTCTGACCCAGTGTAAATCAACACTTTACTCTTGTCCCGTATGCATCTTCATCATGAAAGTCATGTTGTAATGCCTGACTTGATATTCTTAAAAGCCTCAGACATTGGTTTTCAGCAATTGGTTTTGACAGATGCCAAATGTAATGGTTATTATCTTAAGTCTTGGCTAATGGTTGCAATTCACAATACAATAGAATCGAGCTGCCTGCATTATGTCAAACCTGTATAAAGTTATTAGTTCAGTTTTCTTAGTCTTGCTAATAGGTTTGGCAATTTCCATCTTCCGGGATTCACAAACATCGCTTCTAGGATTTCCAAATGCCAGATGGTATTCAGTTCTGAATTCATCAGAACAAGTCATACTTGACATTCATATAGAATTTGTCTGAAACATGGCACATTGACTTTATTGGAGGCTCTGGTGGGAGGTATTTCAATCTAATTTGTTTTTGTCTGCTGTAATAGCAGCTTCGACACTGGAATTGTCAATATGTTGCTTGATTTTCACTTTTGATATGAAGGTACAGTCTGTGCTCCACGTCATTAATCTCTTTTCTCTGTTGTCCCGCTGGAATCCAGTGCCTGGCCAGAATGTCGACTTACCACTGACCAACAGCTAAGATGGCACAAAATGTTGCATGGCAAACCGATATCCAGCTTTCGAATCTAAGCAAATAACAACATAAATTTAAAAAAACACAATAATTTCCTCTGTTGAATTATCCATAAGCAAGAAAGTGACTTTTTAATTTATATATGTATGTATGTATGTATGTATGTATGTATGTATGTATGTATGTATGTACTGTATGTATGTATCGGAACACTTCTACAGCACCCCTTAAGTAACTCACAAGAGTGCTCCGGCATGGTTAATTAGGAATCACTGAACAATTGTGTCTCAAGTAGAGCAAAAAACGTTTCCTAACATGTTAAAGATGCTAATGATTGTATGTCCAGTGGCAGATTGTCCCAGATTGAAGGACCCACAAAAGAAAAGGCGCACCCCAGCTCACGCCGACGTGCAAGAGGGTGGGACCATGAACATTCATATTATGCTTGCATACATGTAACATGTGCATGGAATATCTACTCAACCTCTCAAGAAAAAGTCAATATGCAAAAAAATAAAATCAGATGCATTTTGCCACAGTAGTCAAAGAAAACCATAAAGCAGAGAAAACCATAAAGCAATCAAACAATTTGTTATTTAAGATCGCATCTATTCGTTCATTCAGAAAATTTATACCTGTAGCTCCCCTTCAATATATCTACTCCATACATTACAGAGCGAAAAGGTTCACTATCCTTCCAAAGATCTGGACAGTCAAGAAAGTAATATGTTGTCCTTAAGCTGCTGAAAAGCTTCTTGTGCATGCCGCCTTATAATGCCCCTTCAAGATATCTACATATCTAGCATCCCCTTCAAGATATAGTGTCTGAAGAATTTGAGGTGTCCAATTACATGACTAGAAAGGCAAAGAAATTAGTACAAGAGCAAGCTATTCTGTCGACTCTGAATCCCACAACAGGAAAGACACTACTGACACTGACAGTGAGTGATGTCAATGAATTTTATTATGACAATTCAATAAGTAGGCTGGTGCCAGGAAAGAAACATTACATATCAATTTTGGTCGTCAGAATAAGGCAGCATGCACAAAAGCATCTACTTTTGTGTAGTCTGAAAAAAGCTTTTCATGAGTTTAAGAACAAAATCCAGATATAATTTAATTCTCAAAGTTTGCTGAAATCAGACCAAAAGAGTGAATCCTAGCAACAGAAAGTGGGACACATGTGGCATGTGTGTGCACAATTCATCAGAACACAAAGTTGATGATGATAGGACCAATTATTGAGAATATTTATGAGGGAATGTTCAAGTATTATCGACATTGTATTGCAGTTATTCAGTGTAATCCCACTTGCATTGAATGCTTTCTTGGACAATGTGAATATTTCCCTGGGCTGGATTTACTTCATGAAACACTGGAATGCTTCTTTGATGAACAAATGGTTGATCAAATTCACTTCAAACAATGGACAGCAACTGATAGGTCAACAATGGAAATATAGATTCGGACTGCTTATGAGTTCCTGAGCTCAGTGATGCACTTGGTGCACTTCCCAAACTTCTACATCATGACTTCATATCAAAGCAGCAATCTGATTCCTTTTTGATTCTAAAGTAGCAAGTTGAACAATGGGTGACACAATTTAAGAAGACATAGATATTGAAGTTTGCACGTAAAATTATAGACAAAACAATTATGTCAAAAGAACCATTAGAGATCCCATTATGGTTTCTTCTTAGGATGTTCAGGACACTTCAGTGTTGAAGTGTGAATTTTTCAGATTTAAAGAAACTCGCGAAGGGGTCAAGGTCACGGTTAAAGTTCTTAATATTAAAATAATTATAGTATCAATATTAAACTTTTAAACAGTCGTTGTTAATCTCCCCAAATAGCTCATCCAAAGAGCTGAAGAATGACACCAAGAACACTTTCCTAGTTCTCATACAAGCTGAGATACAGGCGTCCAAATGTACAGGTCGAACGGGTCGGGTCAAAGTTCGTCAATCCGTATCTCAGAATGTAATTGACCAAACAATTTCTACCTGGGTTCATACATGTCTTACGTGGTGCAACAGTGGGGAAAATTTCATGTAAATTTGAGTCGGTCATGTCAATATCGTTGGTTGAATTGACATGGAGTCACCCAAAACCAGTTATGCAACGCTGTCAGAAACAGAATTGAAACATGTATGCAAAACACTTTAGAATTTGGTAGTGACGCAGTATGAAAGTAGACCCTAATGCACAGGAAGCAGCCACAAGATTGCAGTGTAAGAGTAGTCTGTGGCATGAATATCGAAAGGCCGTATTACTTTGTCATTGTTTCACGATGCTATGCATGCAGATATGTAAAATCCACCTAAAAAGTCTTCTTCAAAAGATAATGCATTGCAGTTTGCCATTGAAAAATGATGCTATTGGGAAATCCAATTATTATGGGCGTGCGAACCGTGCGGTCGCACGGGGCCCGCAACTTAAGGGGGCCCGAAAATGTCACAGAAAATTAACATGAACAAGACAGACACCTGGGGTGAAAATTGTCGGGGATTCAGCCCTTAGTGTTTATTAAGACCACACAGTTAAGTCTTCATTGCACACCTTATGGAATCGTTTCCAACCCCCTCAGTTGTGATAGTGTGATTACATGTGTATATATTTTAGCATTTTCTTTCACAATTCACTTTTTTGGTTACGAATAAAGTAATGCTTTGGTTTATTGTGAAATTTTTGACCATGTGAATTGGTTACTAATAAATTTGGTGATGTCATTACTTTAAGCAGTTTAAGCTTTCTATTGCCTTTTTTGAATTTTCTCATTTTGCAAAATACGGATAAAATATTCGGTTCCACGTGGATCAAACTCATCAAAGTCTAACCCCACAGTCTGTTTTTTACAATTCTCACACACTGAAGACACCCTAATAATAATATCTTGGTTTCGATTAAGTCTTCTCTTTTGTCAATTAAATAAAAGTCAGCTTCCTCTATATCTCAGAATTCTCGTGTAGAGTTAAATTTGACTTGTTGTACTTGTTAACAATCTACTAAAATAAAATGAATAACAATGAAAAATAATTTGACTTGTGTCCCTTCAAGGGCCCGTACAGTATACTCTGCACGGAGCCCGAAATATCCTAAGGCTGGCACTGCATGGTCTTGAAAGCGAGAATGCAGCAGTTCAGCAATAGGCCATACTTGGATAAGTTTTCTGCTGCACATGTCAATCTCAAAATTGAGACCTGTGGAATTTCAATTAATCCCAAATATCCATATCTGACTGGCATGTCACATGTTACTGTCATGGGATGTGCAACCTGGAAATAAAAAGTTTCTTTAAGTACAGCTTGAGCAGTAATAGCATGTCAATGAAGGATAGCACTTTTTTTCTTAATAAGCATAGCCAACAGTTATTACGGTGTAACACTTCTCTTAAACTGAAATATCATCACTACACAAGCGCAGGTTAAGTAGCAATTTCAGAACTTGATGTGCTGACTTATTGTGTTACATATGTACATCAGCTTGTCTGCACATGGAACGGATCCGTTACAACGAGATTTTCTACAAAAATATGCTGGTCACATCAGAATATTTTACACAAAATATGTAATATAGATTTAATGTACTGGCAGAAGGTTCAACACAATGTCAGACCCAAGCACAAACTATAAATGGAAAAAGCAAAGGTAGCACATCAACTACCACTGCCAAACACAGCATTAAATTAAAAACTGGTAGACAGCACTGTGCACTGTGCTTGTGGCTATCACAATAACTATGACAATATGATACCATTTTGCAAGGGCAGCCAAACTAAACGGTACCGCCTCCAGTGTTGGAATCTTCACTGCACCGAAGGGAAAATGGATCTGTCCAACATGTAGGGAAAACAAACAGCTGATTACACTGGTACACTGGTAATTTTTGAAGTGCTGTTACATGCAAACGAAAATTAAAGGAAGAATATTATGTCTTTAGACCAAAATGACTAGACACCTATATTTATCTTTTATACTATGATGCTGCTTAGTACATGGACAGTGAATTTAAAAAAAAATTTAACTTGTTTCAAGACAGTTCCTTTCTTGGTGTGCAAAGGTGTTTAAAATTTTGTATTAAGCTTCATGGTATGGAACGATTAATGTTCACGATGGCTTCAGCTATTTTTACGAATTTCTCTATAGTGTCATAGTGCTTTGACCTTAATTTCTTCTTTAACAGATGTAGGTAAGTAAGTAAGCCATTTATTGACACAACATCAACACAGTAATATCACAATAACAACAGTGAGTACAAACTCAGAAAACTTCCATTAATGATGCAATGGTCAAAAGGTCAATCCAAAGGGGTCATCTTGACCGGTGAGGCTGGATTGCCCCTTTACTGAATAATATCTGGCAGTAGTAACAGTGCAGAAATCAAACGCACTGAGTAAGTGTATAGTACAAAACACTGTAACGAATTAAACATGACATAAACAAACATTAAACACTAAACATAGTGTGAGTTTTCAAACACAGGAATCAAACAGACAAAGTTTTTCTTATAATATGGTAGTTTAATACACCAAGATCAAATACTGTTTAAGCTTATTTTAAAACAGGTTAAGGGTGAGTAGACGTGTAACATAATTTGGAAGACTGTTCCATGTTGAAGGGCCAGAACATTTTATCGAGAATAATTTCATCCTAGTATGTGCAATATCAATGCGATAATTTAACAAAGTTCTAGTGTAATGATCATGCACAGCGTTTCCCTGACGAAAATAACCACCAAACGAACTAGGTAACAATCTGTGATAATAGCAAAACATGAATAAACCTATTTGAAACTTATTTATATCTGCTAATCGAAGTATATTATACGATGGAAAAAGTTTAGTACTGATACACAAATGCAATACGAAATCTCCAAGTTTTATATAGGCTATTCAAATAGCGCACGGATGGGTTTCGCCAGAAGCAGAGGATGTGGGGGACGGCAGTGGAAGGGTTTTTATGAATTAGTAAACACCATAGACAACCACAACTCCAAATACACCTAAAAGTTACAGTAATGCTGTCTCTCAAATTACCTCATTATGGATCAATGTTTATAATCTTTGTTTTGTAACATGCAGCTTATCTAGAGTATAAAGAGTTACTTAAGTACTGATTGTAATGTGAAATGATACCGGTACTCTATTGAAAAACAAAGCAATGTTCAGTGCTCAATTAGCCATTCAGTCACGGTCACAAATGCATCAGTCCCTCACTCCCTCACACAGCTACATCACTCATTAACACAGGCCTAACATAGGCCTAATACGTTATACATTATTTTTAAATCGACAGGTGGGCAATATTCACTCAGTCTGAAAATAATTTGAGCAATAAATTCAAATAATTATGTTAAGAAACAGACATTTTGTGCTTTCAGTTCACATACACTGGAGTAAGTTCACATTCAATTACCATGTACAAATATGTAATACTGATTGGACGTTAGAAAAATAAGGTTACCAGACATACATTAATAGGTGTAGGCCTAGCCGCCATAGCTGGAGAGAAACAACAGATACACAGAAACAAAACAGTGAAATTCTGGTAACAGACTATACAGCTGCTTTTGAAACAGAGTAGTAAGAGTGTGCACTCTGCACTAACCTGCATGACAGATAATTAGAAATCTCCAGAGTAACAGATTTACTATTGCCGTGACTGCTCGAAACTTTCAGTTTAATGCTCAGATCAGACAGTATAGCTTTCTCATCCCTTGACAACGGCGATACACTAGGCCTTAACGAATTTCTTCACACTTTCCTTAGCCTGCTGCCGCCTGAACTTTAATTTTTTACTACTACCACACTGATGGTATGCCATCGCAAGAAAGTTTGGTAATGTTTGTCTTTAGCGTCCGAAATTATTTACATTGCATGAGCGATGAAAACGTTTCACAGTAAAACTCAAACAAGAAGTTGGAAGATTGATGAAAATATTCACGAAACTAGAGGCTGGATAATTGATTAAAATATAACTGAAACTAGAAGTTGGATGAACGAATAATTTCGGACGCTAAAGACAAACATTACCGAAAGTTTATTGTAAACAATACGCAGTTAGCAATAATCCAACTCACTTTTAAGTTTTAGCTGTAATTTTTTCATCAACAGCAACCATAGATATATAAACCATCCGACACACCATAGAATATTTAACATTGAATATATACCGAAGGTAGAACAGCAACCATAGATTTAATAATATACGCAACATAGGACAGCCTGGACCCAAATATAGACGATTAGACGGCCATGTTAACCCATTTACCGCCGCTATTAGAAATAGCCACCGGATTAAGCTGTAACTGATACTAGGTCATCAATATGATGCCAATAAACTTCTGAAAGTGCATTTTTATTGGAACTATATGTAGTGTCCTAGTTTTAGGACGTTGCGTTTTCGCAACATCGGCGGGAAAGATGTATTTGTTTACAATAGGCCTAATGATGTTCTATTAGTTATCGATTGTGTTCGCGGCCATTTCAATAAAAATGTTTGAGCATTCTGTAAACTGATTCAAGTTCAATGTCACTTGTTTCCATGGTATTGAGCAAGACACTTGACGTGCATGCGATACACGCGTAGTACGTGGTTCTGTGGCACAACCGACAACGCAGTCGACGACCATCCTCGTTCTTGGCTATGATGTGCAATGCTGTGCATCATAGGCGTAGACTCTGGGAGGGGAGCCGGGGCATGTGCCCCCAATAATTGGGGTGGACTGTACATTCAATGCAACAAGTGTAGAATGAAGAACCAAACCCCCCTATTTTGGACAAGTGTACGCCAGTGCTGTGCATAGGCCTACAGGGACTGTGTACTCTGTGTTATCAGGCTAAACACCTCGTCATCCCAAAATTCTTAAAAGACTCGCTCTTGCTTATCACCTGTTGCAACTGCAACTGTTGCAACTGCCACATCTTTATCTTCTCCTTGTTGACAGGGCTCAATGTAAATTTTGGTTCTTGGCATTGCCAATCCTCTTTCTTTGGCTTAGAAGACTTAGGCGGCTTTGAAGGTAGTCGTTGCTTCTTGGCCGGCAAGGGCGTTGAATCCACTGACTCTTCCATCGGCGTATGAGTATCGGACACGAGATCAGTCTGCCGCCTAGAAGACTTTGAAGATATTCTGGAGCTGTGTCCTTCGAGCAAACATGCTGCAGTGGTTCGTCTGACCTTTCCGCGAGCTGCTGCCTGGAAGACTTGTACCTTGCAGACTTTCTTCTTGACTTCGATTGCGTTTCACGCGAGGTATGCCTAGTGGGCGGTGACCGTTGGTTTGACATTGATGCATCAGTGTAGGCCTAATGGACTTCCACATGCCCGGCAACGTCTTCTGGCATCACATCGGTAGTCATGAGCTAATTTTCGTCAAAATGTTCGCTATCGCTTTCCTAATCAACTTAGGATGGGGGTGGTGATATTATCTTCTTCAAATACCACTGGGACGGCCTCCCTCAAGCAATAGAACTTCTTCCTCAGCCTGCTCTGAAAAATTCAATGTGCATCTTTCAAAAGTATGCCCTAGGAAGAGTGGCAGCACTGAGCACGCCATCATTTATGAATCACTAAACTGAAATTGTTGTAAATAATCGTAAACTGACATAAGTTTATCTGAATCACTAGGTGTCACACTGTGCATATCGTTTTCCGCCGAAGTTGCGAAAACGCAACAATGTGTATATATCGCATTCCGCCGAAGTTGCGAAAACGCAACATCAAAATTTCGGACATTGGGGTATCGGCATATAATGAGACATACTATTAATAAACAAATAATATTAAATACTCACCTAAGTACTTCAAATGAGACAGGATCGCTTCTGGGAAATATAACGTCTTAAGGCAGAAGAAAATTCTTGAACAAAACCACTAGTTAGACGTCAAAAACCACGAATTTTGAGCAACTCAAAAAAAATTGCAGACAACAGCAAAGAATATATTTTTGATACCAACAGACGTAGTGAACACTCAGGAAGTAAGACAAAAAGAATTCGCGTGAATTTTTCGTGTCTTGATTTTTTTTCAAATTTCCAAACAGTGCGTTGCGTTTTCGCAACGTTGGCGGTAAATGGGTTAATGTGCCAGCACTCGCTGCTCATTGCACACTAAGTTCAAACTAGCAAGCTAGCGTGGAAACTTTATAATCACAACTGTGTACATGTTCTAGCCAAACTTTTCTCCGGCGGCTAGCCGTGAAATAACTGTCGGCGGTTTTTTGGGTAAGCCGCAAAATTTCCGGCGGTTTTTCGGCTTGCAGACAATATTTCGGCTCGGCGGCTAACGGCGGCGGCTTAGGGGTATAGCCATGGCTGTCCCACCCCTCTGGATCAAACTCCACCAGTACTGCGAGAAATTTCAGATCCATCCTACGAACTCATCAAAACCTCACCACTTGCTGTTTCTCCACAGGTCTTGCACTCAAAACTGAAAACACTGGTCTTTCACAAAAGAATCCCGATTCCCTCCCGCCCTCCTCCCTCCCTCCCTCCCTCCCTCCCTCGCCGTTTGTACCCTAAAGGGCCTAAACACCACCCTCCTTAGCCGTCTTACTATTTACCTGACTGACTCCTCTGGATCTTGACCTGGAACCGATTCGACCCCCTCCCGCCTATCGATTTTGATTTGACTAAGCGCCTGTGAATAAGCTGGTTCCCGCGACTTCGCCTTTTTTTGGGCGCTGTAGAATCTCGAGATTACGATTACGATTACGATTCATTCATATCTGCGCTGTTTTCCTTTATTATGAAAGGTAAAAATGGCTGTTTTTCGTGGAAGAGGATAACTGTTTTATTGGCGTCTTTTGAAAAACCTTTTGACTTGACGCAGCGCTCTTAAAATTATCTGGTGTCCTGCGCCTAGCTTCTATATAGCGCGTTAGCAATTTTGAGTTAACGAATACGAAACAATTTAGAAATATAAAATGATCAACAGATGGCACATCTGTTGATCATTTTATACATCCAGCTTCTTGGTACACTATTTAAATTAATTCCGGAAGTTGTAAAAATTTTAAGAAATACAAAAGTCTGACATTGTAAGAGTATTTCCG
The DNA here is from genome assembly GCA_963556255.1 of Allolobophora icterica. Classification (NCBI taxonomy): domain Eukaryota; kingdom Metazoa; phylum Annelida; class Clitellata; order Crassiclitellata; family Lumbricidae; genus Allolobophora; species Allolobophora icterica. The sequence continues at coordinate 47,335,990 of OY744614.1, read as the reverse complement.
TTTCATTTTACGCAGAATGTATGGTCGTTTAATTAAAATAAGAGTGCCCATTTATTTTGAATTTTTTGCAAGTAGAAAGTCATCTGTCTATTTATTTCGTAATGACGCCAGCAATATTTCTGAATAAGCGCACAATGGGAATTGTGACGTGTATAATAAATTTATATACAATTTAAATGACTACTACGTCAAAATATGAACACATAACCTCTGTGCCTTATTCTTTGCTTTGGACTCTTGTTCAGCAATGTTGATTGGTTTCAAATTGCAGCATATGCATGTTGAGCTGACAGATGCTGCTTGTCACGTAGGCGTTGTTCGCAATTCTGGCATGTCTCTAACTGACCGTGTAAATGGTATTTGTAATTCATCACATATGTACCGGCACACTCATGACATACACAGAATTAGGCCTATGTCTTCAAGGGTATCTCTGGCAGACCCATTCATATCCAGTCACGTAGATTACTATAGCTTACTTTTAACAGTAACAATGAGTCTGTTCTGAACTCTTTGGAGAGAGCCTTGGCTAATACATCAAAATATGAACATATAACCTCTATGCTTAAAGCTTTGCTTTGAACTCTTGTTCAGCAGATGATTGGTTTCAAATTACAAGTCATAGTTGATAAAACTTTGAACTCTGGAGTTTTGTAGACGTGGTCCAGAGGAGCTGAGATTTGACAGGGTTTGACACCTTGACCTAATGCCATCTGAGCACTGTTAAAATCACTTGTTAAATGTCTTGGAATTCATTTGCCAAAGATGCACATAACATTTAGGATCATCAACATAAAGGCGAGTATATATGTGTAAAGTGCATTATGTGCATGTGTTTACGTATTTATAAGTGTATGCGCATGCCCGAGGGGCTTGGTATTAACTTCGGTAACTTCACCATTCGAGAACTAACTATACTGACTTTTGCTGACTGCACTTGTAGCTGTCAGCATCATATCAACATATGGTGTGGGTCGGTTTACCAGCATTATAGGTTTATGCATATCTAATAGAAGGAATTCCATTGGTTACAGTGTATTAGGTTTACATTCATAATGCTCATTTATAATGGTCTTGCACAATGTGTTCCATCTTATCTCAAAGCACACCTGCCTGAAGATTTCTCCATGGTGCTGCACAAACTGACATACTGTCCTGTTGGCGCAAACTTCCATGATCCAGTTTAGAAGCTTGTTGTGGTTGGTATGTCTAAGATCTTGTTAAAATAGGTGACCATGAAGAGACGAGATCTTGTTGGCTTCCTTTGTTTCTTTTCTGTAAACGCTTGAAAACCATTCCATTTGGGTATGTTGTTGTCATGCATTAGAGCTCCAATGATGAGTGTCTGTGAAGTGGCACTATATAAATTTGTGACTGTATTTATAATAAGGATACATATATGATATATACATATGTATGTGCATGTACGCATACATGTATGATTGGGGGTAATTTGAATGCAAATCTGAAAGTTAAAATGTAGCATTTCATGTTTCAGCAGACTGACTTTGTTGTCATTCAGGTCCAAACTAAAAAAATTATAACTTTCTAATCTTATTATCCACCATCATAGTCCAATTTCTGGTTATCCAGAGCCCTGTGGTTTTCTTTTGTGAGATTTGTTTGACAGTCATATTAAGGAAAATAATATAATTGCTGAATTTTTTAAATTTTGAAATTTCTCCAAGAAATTTTTGTTGTGATGTCCCTCATTCTCAAGAGCTGTACACCCAAGCAAAGTATCTCAAACTGTTCATGTCTATTGTTGAAGGCGCTCCATATTGTGATGTACACAGACAGTTGGAAGCAGTCTTTGGCTTGTGTTACTTACCCTTCTCATAATCATTGTGTTCATGTTTGTCCAGAATTGTACCTCAGCCTAATTATTCCTGAGACTCGGTACCACATTCCTTAGGAATTACTATTGATACATGGAAGCAAGTGTATATGCTTCACAATTCCCTCTTTCCATTTTTATCTTTTATATAATCAAAACCAAGGGTGCCTACATGTTCTAATAGTCATAGAACCAGAGTAGTGCTTTTATTTGAGGTAAACTTTTAGGTTAACTTTTATTGTAACCAATTTTTATCCTATTTGAAGACAATGGACTCAAGTTTCATAACTCTTATAAAGAATTCTGAATCATACCAATATGGAGCTCACCAAATTTATTCTTCATTTTTGATGCAGCTTATTTTAAAATCTATTAATGAATTTCCGTGGTACATCTTTGAGCTCACTCAATTTGGTCCTGGATTCTGCTGCCAGCAATTTTTATATAATTAACAGAAAATCTTATTGATTCTCAGAGAGCGAGTTTAAGTGTAGCATCATCCTCTTGAGTTTTAGTGATTTCAGTGCTGGCACTCAAACATGCCACAGCAATCCAACAGCATGCTATGCTGTTTAGTCTACACTTTACATAGGTGCACTTTGACTGATCTAAAGGGTTGGAGGTTTGAGCTTGCAAATGAGGTGCAAATTAATGTAAAGTTAATGTATAATATTATAATAATCTTGTGTTTTTAGAGTGGACATTAATTGCAGGCCGTATCATAAAAGATGGTCTAATTAAAAATGAAACTCAAGGTTGCAGTATTCAAGACATGAACACATATCCATAGCTACTGAGTTACTTTGGGCAGCACAAATTACCAATACCCTTCCATAATAGCTTAGAATTAGCATCTTTCCATGTTAGTCAGCTATTTCCAGTGTTGTATCAATTACATTGGAATGTAAGTCAGTTATAATTATGGAAATCTAAATCAGTTATAATTGCAATTACATGCTTGTAAATGTAATTGAAATACAATTACAAGTACTTGATGTCGAAATAATTGAATTACAATTTACAATTTGATTGTAATTCATTTGCCAATTACTTTATTATTCCAACTCTGACTGCAGGCAGGGGCGTCTATCCACCCTAAGTCATTGGAGCAACTTCCCCCATTTCTTGGATGTAGACGCCTCTGGCTGCAGGTTCTTTGGTTCTGGAGCGCAAGGTGATGTGGTTGTCCAGCTGGCTCAAACTTCCACGGACAGTATATAAGCTGTGTTTGGCTTTTCATTTTTTTAAGAAATAAACTGCCAACTGGTCAGATCTTGTTGGCTTTCCTAGCCTCTATTCCATAAGCGCATGACAAACATTCTATTTCATTTTATGGGTTTGTGTAGTCTGGCTTTCAGTGCCTATGAAGTGTTTATCTGAAGTGGCACTATATGAATTTGTGATCACTTTTACATTACAAATATTTACAAATGTTTGCATACATATACATGTGGAGGTAATTTGAATGTAAATTTGAAAGCTAACATGACATAATATATTTTATTGATCCAACTCAAAAGTACATAATTTGTAACAGATTGGTCTGGGTAACAGTTCCCAGATTACTAGAGAAAAAGAAATATATAAAATTAAACAAATGCAGAATACAATACCTGGGTCAAAGTACACATAAGTCCAAAGTTCACGTGAAATCTGACAGGCCCAGGAGTAAACTGCCTATAGTGCCACACTCATAAAGGAGTGCCTTTGAATATAAAGTAATAAAAAAATCAATTCGGATAGAAAGCTAGAAAAGTAACATCTCATGGCTCAGCTGACTGATTTTTGACATTCACCAAACTCCTAAATCCAAATTTTCAAACCTCATGAACCACCATCATAGCTCTCCTTCTGGTCGTTCAGATCCTAGGTTTAACCTTTTTGATTATGATTTTTTGTCGTATTAAGCAATTAGAAATAGAAAGTAATTATTTAATTATGTTACTTTTGATTGTTTAACAAAGTTATGTTGCAACGACTTACATTCTCAAAAGTTGTAAACTCAAGCAACCAGCTATTTTAGGTTATAGGGAAAGTGTTGAGTCTAGGATGACTATGAAGTTGGATGACACAAGTGTCCAAGACACATTGGGGTAGTGTGGTGTATGACTGTTCTTGGTGGAAGTTTTGTGTAGTTAAGGAGGCGTTAGAGTTGTCTAGTCTTGTCAGAATTATACTAAAGTATAAATGTTTGTAAGAAAACTAAATCCATTTGAGAACAAAGCAAAAAGCCTTTGAGATGAAAGAAAACGTTCAAACATTTGCAGCAATTTTGGACGTTTGGATGAGTACCAAGTCAAGCGTGTGTAATAGTCTGCAGTTTGCCAGCTTGAATGGATGTTAAATGAATATAAATTATACAATTTGAACAAAAGCAGGCAGTGAAGAGGCAGAATTACAGATTGAGAGGTCAGTAAACTTTTGGCATAGATATTTAGAAGGGCTGTAGGACAAAATCCCCTGGACGTAAGACCCGGGACATAATCCCTCAGACATTACTCCCGGGCATAATCCCTAGATTTTGGGTAGGACATAGTCTTGGACAAAAACCCTTCTTTGTACAATTAACCTATTTCTACATTTAGCTGATAAGCTTGACTTTCGCAGTTTTTGTTCATTGAGTCAGCCTGTTAATTTTGTAAATGTATAGACTAATGACTTTTTAATGTCATTCAGTTATAAAATTAAGACTTCTTGTTAGTGTCATTTAGGTACAAAGTTAAGACTTGTTAATGTCGTTTAGGTCTTAAGACTTCTTAATGTCATTCAGTTCTAAAGTTAAATTTATACTGAATGATCTTGACCGTTCGTAAATTGGTATGCCAATTTTTTTACAGCTTTCAGAAAAACTTGTATAATAAACATTTCCATTGGTTTGTACTCTTAGGCTAATTGTTAGAATTATACATATTGAAAATATATTCTTCTAGAATATGTTACTAGAATTAAACAAATTGAAATTCAATTCCTATAGATGTTATTGGATGTAATGTATAATTTAGCCACCTTACTTGGCTGAGTTTGAGGTGATTACATCCTAGCCCTGGGGAATTATGTCCTATCCTGTGGATTATGTCCAGAGGGATTATGTTCGTACACCACCAGAAGAGCTTAGAATTTGCAGTGTTTGACATCAACATTATGTGCAGTTGTAAAATCACTTGCTATCCTATCTGACCTCATTGAACCAAAAATGAATACAGCTTTTCAGCGTAAGAACAATGATGGGTGTAATGTGCATATTATGCATGGGTGTATGTGTGTGGATAGCTTTGTATGCCTGTATGTATTTTTGAGGGGTAGAATAGCATTCTCTTAACTGTCAACATACAGAAACGCCTCTGATAGGTTACACTGAGAGAGGCGCTTTAGAAATCTTAAAATGCACTACAATATAATAACTGTGTTTAATTCTGCTAATTACATGGTGCCTCTCGGCATCGTATCAGCATAATTTTATGCTGCCACCCGGCTGATCGACAGCATGCCTCGATTTGGGTACAAATCCACTTTTGCATAGAAAGAACTGCTTTGGTTACAATGTATGGAGTTGACTTTTATAATGCTCATGCATAATTGTCTTGCAGGGTGTACTCCATCTTATCTTGAAGAATTATGTCTGTCTGGCCCAATGCCTTATTGGCGCAAGCTTTCACGGTCCAGTGTAGAAGAACCTTGGGTTTACCTTTGTGAAATTGGTTTGATAGTCATATTAGAGGAAAAATAATTGCTTCACTTTTAATTTTTCTACAAGAATTTTTGTTGCAACGACCCTCATTCTCAACGACTGTACCTAAGCAAAGCATCTACCACTGCTAATGTCTACTGTCTAAGGAGCTTCTTAAATGTCCTGCATTCCATAGAACCAGAGTAGTGCTTTTATAGGAGGTAAACTTTGAGGTTGGTCTTTATTGAAAACACTTTTGATGCTCGTTGAAGATTGTAGACTCAAGTTTCATCACTCTTTTAAGCAAATTTGAAGCATTTGGAGCTCAGATACAGTAATGTATTCTTCATATGTATGCACCTTAGCATTAAATCTAGGAATGAATTTAAGTGGTACATCTTTAAGATCACTCAGCGAGGTCCTGGATTCTGTTGCCAGCAACTTTTATGCATTTGTGGCTCTGAACTTACCAGTGGTAACGTAAGTTCAGCGCCTTGTGACCGGAGAGTTGCAGGTTCGAATACCACCCTAGCCGCTGCGTACGGACCTTGGGCAAGTCCTTCACTCGCAATTGCTCGTGGTGCTTCGGCGTGAAAATTCCGGCACAGTATCAAATGCTGTAGTCTGGAGCGCCTCTGAGTAGTAGTTGACTTCGAGAGGTGCTATAGAAATGGTCGTAGGACACTTACCCCTGGACCTATTCCCCGGACATTTTCTCCCGGAGAGTTACCCTGGACACTATCCTCCCCCATTCTGAGTAGGTCATTTTTCCCCCGGACAAATTCCCCCTCTGTGGATTTGTGTATGTATGCATGTCTGTATGCATGTATATCTGTTTGTATGTATGTATATATGCATGTATGCATGCATTCTCTATGTATGTATGCATGTATGTATGTATGTATGTATGTCTTTCTTCTCTGCTCTTAAGACTGTTCTCTTTCGACGAGGTTGGGCTGGGAGCGCCTCTGAATAGTTGCCTTGAAGAGCGCGCTATATAAATGTCTAGTTTATTGATTGATTGATTGCATGCATATATGTATGCGTGTATGTATGTAATACTATGTATGTATACACGTATGCATGTACGTATGTATGTATATATGTATGGATATATGCATGTTGTATGTATGTATGTTTTGATCATTTAAACAGAGAGCTTTTTGTATGTTTGTATGCATTTTTCTTAGAAACAGGAAACATTTTGTATGTTGCATTGAGGGGGAAATGTCCTAGTAAGGGGGAAAGTGTCCGGAATTAACTGTACGGGGTGAATATGTCCAGGGGGTAAATGTCCGTTCACCTATAGAAATAATATTTATCCGGAATAATAATAAAATAAATTTAACAGAAAATCTGAGTGATTGTGAGAGAGCGAGTATAAGTGTACTGTGCAGGTTTAAGAACTGTGTGTTCTAAGACGTTGTGTAATGTAACTAACATACCTCTCGAAAAGCTCTTTGTAATCGAGCCATCATTATGCCTCGTTTTGCTGGGTAATATTCTTAACGATATACAGTTGAATTTCGTGCAATATAATTGCTTTTGGTGTTTCATGACTGCATTGAAGTGATTTATAAATCATAGATAAGCTATAATTTATTGCAACCACTTCCTTCCAATGAAGGGCATTTAACTTTTGGATTCAATGTGTACTTTTATCCAGTGGCACAGACTTTACTGATCTGGAGCATCACTAGATCAGCAGCAACATAAACAATCTAACCAGACTAAAACTAATTGGAGAGAGGTGTACCAGGGTGTTATATAATATTTATGTTACATCACACTTTATATGTTAATTCTAAGTGTTTTAAATGCACAAGGGAACCCTGAGCATTGACGATGTATAGGGCACCTGTAAGAGCTCATGTTAAGTGTTCACAACTTCACACATATATTATACATGTAGGCCGAGGCCTACTCACAGGGCCGCATTAAGAATAGTGTAGGCTCGGGTGCTGTGATTACCTATATAGCCATCAGCGCGGGTACCAATTATAAATACAATAAAAAAAAACAATGTACCTCGAACATGCGGGGCCCCTCAAAACTGCGGGTCCACTGTGCAGCAGCCCCCCTCTTAATGTGGGCCTCCATACATACCCGAAACAATGCAGTGTAGGAGTCGCTCATGCACCTTGTAATGCATCATGCATGGCAAAGATCTAAAGCAAGAACTAGGCCTAGATGTTTCTGATTTAAGAACTTTAAAAAAAGAATTCTGAAATATGTATTAAACACCAGTGACAAGTAATTTCAGTCAAGCATAATGAAAGCGGACATTTTTAGAAGAAAACAGCTTCGGGAAGTTCATTAGGCCTATTTCATGCTTCTTTAGTTAAGAGTTTTATGGAAAAGGCAAATTATGTTTTTTAAAACAAGCACTTTCGAACAAACGTGTGTAGGAGCATAATCATACTCAATGTAGCCGATCCATACTGCCAATTTAGTCACCGAGTGAACATATACAAATGCGTGGTAATTATTTTTGAATCTGTATACGGCAATATATAAGGACGTTGAATTGAATGGTTTGCTAGACGCTCATTGAATAAATCAATAAATCAACTAAGCATCTATATAGTGCCTCTTCAATGAAACTATTCAGAGGCGCTCCCAGCCCAACGCCGGCGAAAGAGAAGTCTTTAGAGCAGAGAAGAGGAGTTTCGAGGAAGATGGTGAACGGACATTTACCCCATGGACATATTATCCCCGGACATATTTTTTTCCGGACAGTTACCCCCGGACACTTTTCCCCTACTAGGACATCCCCCAATGCAACACAGAATAAAGCTTTCTGTTTCTAAGAAAACTTCAATGAAAACATTGCCAACAGACAACGAAGCTACTCCAAAAATTATGAAACATACAAAAAAATCTCTGTTTAATGATAAAAAACACTTACTAAATTATTGGCTAAAACGAAATACACATACATGCGGTTAGATGTTTGTCTTCTTCATACCAATTTACTTCAGGTCTTTGATCGTTTACTTCAAAGGTAACGCTTTGTAGCGACATTCTAAGTAAACAACTTACTACAGGCCTTAGCCTCTTCTCGTGATCTCTAGTTTATCATTGTCTAATGCGGTTAGATGTTTGTCTTGTTCATGCCGATTTACCAGAGGTTTATTTCAAAGCAATTGTTTTGTAACATGCGGTATGATGATGTAAGTTATTGGCGAAGTATCTGTGATCTTTTACTTAAAAGCATCCGTTTTGAATTGGTACGATTGCTAAATCCACAGAGGGGAATTTGTCATGGGGTTAATGACCTACTGAGATTCGGGGGGAGTGTCCGGGGTAACTGTCCGGGGAAATATGTCCAGAGGTCAAATGTCCGGCTTTCGAGGAAGAGACCGCAGATCAGGAGGAAACCCATTCCAAATTGTGGGTCCAACGACGGAGAAAGAGCGCTGCTGCATAGTAGCGATGCGTGTGAAAGGAACAGAGAGGTCAACACGGGTGGCAGAACGAAGAGAGCGGTGACCAAGTGGAACAAAGCCAGGTAGATTATTGGCTAAAACGAAATACACATACATGCGGTTAGATGTTTGTCTTCTTCATACCAATTTACTTCAGGTCTTTGATCGTTTACTTCAAAGGTAACGCTTTGTAGCGACATTCTAAGTAGATAACAGGGAGCACGGCCAAACTGTCATTGCTAGACAATGCGTTGCGAGAGTGGTAACCAGTGGAGGACATATCGTATGTATTGAGAGCCTTGGCCGAATATATTCATGCGCCCGACCAAGCGCGCAGCGGAACGTAGTACGCGTTCAAGGCAGTTCAGTCGAGTGAGGGGAAGGCCAGTAGAGGCCTAGAGCAGTTGTCAAGCCGAATAAGGACAGCGCTGGTTAATTAATATCGAGCAGTTGCCAGAATAGCCTACAGTCAATTGCTTGATTTGCTAAACGCTCAATGGACAGGCACTGAGGCTAATTAATATGCAGCCGTTGCGAGGATACTTTCTTGAATCTTACTTTAATCGTCCTGTTGCCGTATAGTATTTAACTTTCTTAACTGAAACACAGTATTTTGCCATCCACCGTGTTTAACGTGCATCGAGGGCCGCAAGGGTACTGTAGACCCTAAACCAACTGTGTAAAACTATAGTACTGTAGGCCTGCTCTTAATCAGGCTCATATCGGAACGACCAGTAAGTTCTTGCTTTTTCGACAGAGATTCTACAAGCAACGAGATGACCCTTAAGCAATATTATAGCCTACGCTTTCAAATCTTACTGTAAATCGTCCTGTGACGTAGATGAATACTAATGAGATCCCATGCATACTTATGAATGACTAGACATATATGAAACAATGGCCTGGAGAGTTCACGCTCTTCAGTCCTATTGTTAGATTCCAGACACCTCTCTTATGCCAGTTGGGCTATGGTGGACTGACTAGGCCTACTGACTGACTCGTACTGATTCGGGAAAACAAATGATACTAACTCCATCTAAATCCATTACCTGGGCTTGGTCGGCGTATTCTTACCTGTATGCTACCTGAATCTATATTTCTGTATGCAAATAGCATACAATCATACACATGGTGCACATACATGTGTAAGTGTGCACGCAAATATGCAGCCACATGTTCGAACAGATAATTATATATATATATACAGATAATTATGTATATATATATATATATTGTATAGAACCCCAAGTTTCTAGTTGATCAAAGGAATTCCTTGGATAACAGTTTCAAAGAATTCGTGGGAAACAGGGCCCCAGCTTATTCACAAGCATGGCGTCGTGTCAGAATGGATGTAGCAGATTCGTCAGATCGCTCACTTTGTATAGACTATCTCAAACTTCTGCTAGATCAAAGACACTTCTTGGGATACAGTTTCAAAGTATTCATGGGACACAGGGCGCCGTTTGTAAAAACAATACACTTTCCCATTCAATTTTTCCTATGAAGAATGAATTCCACAAGTCATTTGGTCCCAGGAAGAATCAATTCCCCCATTCATCTCCCTTCTTTCAATTAGTTCTAAGAAGAATCAACTCCACAAGTCATTTGATTCTAAGAAGAATCAACTCCACCATTAAATTTGTCCTAGGAAGAATCAACTTTACATGGCATTTGGTCCCAGGAAGAATCAACTCCACAAGTCAGTTGGTCCTAGGAATAATCAACTCCAGCAGTCGTAAAAACAATAAACTCCCCCATTCAATTTGTCCTACGAAGAATCAACTCCACGAGTCATTTAGTCTTATGAAGAATCAACTCCAGAAGTCATTTGGTCATAGGACGAATAAACTTGCACAAGTCATTAAGTCCTAGGAAGAAGCAACTCCACGTTTAAGAAATTTGGTCTTAGGAAGAATCAACTTCAAAATTCAATTTGTCCAAGGAAGAATCAACTCCACAAGTCAGTTGGTCCCAGGAAGAGTGAGCCCCAGAAGTCATTTTGGCCTAGGAAGAATTTATTCTACCAGTCGTAAAAACAAACTCCCCATTCAATTTGTCATTGGAAGAATCAATTCCACAGGTCATTTAGTCCTATAAAAAATCAAGTCCACAAGTCATTTGGTCATTGGAAGAATCAATCCACCAGTCATGGGCGGCGATCCCGGGGTCGAGGGGGCAAGACCCGACCTTTAAGAGTGGGGGGACACATCATTCATCTGCCCCCACACATTTTCAAGAAACACCAAATAAGGTAAACCAATTTTTTCGCGCAGTGAGCGCAAGAAATTGTTTTGACCTCTTTTTGACCACGACATTAAAGTGTCAAACAAGATCGCCGCCAGTGCCACCAGTCATAAAACAATAAACTCCCCCATTAAATTTGTCCTAGAAAGTATCAACTCCACAAGTCATCTGAGAGGCGCTACATAAACCTATGCTGGTAATAGTCTCATAAGAGGTAAACGAGAGCGGCCACAGTTGCAAGTAGGCGTAGGCTCCTACGCTATTTTCGATTTTCGATAGCGGCTCTTACTAACAAGAGAGGTAATATGTAGCTTTAATGCGAGCCCATGCATACTAATGCATGAATATTAATGACGCTATGACCTGGAAAGTCTGCGCTCTGGATTCCTATTGTTCATAAATAGGCCCTGAACCCATAAATACCATTGTCTGTCTATTCAATTGACAGCAGTCGCATTGTCCAACTGTAGCATTCTTAACCAGACTCATATCGGAATCGCCAATGGATATATGTAGTATAATAAACGCGCTACATAAACCTATGAGGGTAATACAAGGCAGTGGGTTAAACGATTTGCCCTATATGGTCCTCTGTTAGAACAGCCACCGGAATACTTACATGCATGCATACACATATGCATACATACATATATACATACATACTCACATACATGCATACATACATACTTACATGCATACTTACATGCATGCATACATACTTACATACATACTTACATGCATGCATACATATATGCATACATACTTACATACATGCTTACATGCATGCATGCATACATGCATGCATACATACTTACATGCATACTTACATGCATACATATATGCATACATACATACATACTTAGATGCATGCATACATATATGCATACATACATACTTACATGCATAATTACATGTATGCATACGTACATATATACATACATACTTACATACATACTTACATACATGCATGCATACATACATATATACATACATACTTACATACATAGATGCATATATACACATATGCATACTTACATACATAAATCGACAGAGGGGGAATTTGTCCGGGGGAAAATGACCTACCTAGAATCGGGGGGAAGTGTCCGGGATAACTGTCCGGGGATATGTCCGGGAAATATGTCCAGGAGATAACTGTCCGGGGATATGTCCCCAAAATATGTCCAGGGGGTAACTGTCCGGAATTCGATCCATTCATCTGTGTATTGCTATTCTATACAATAGAATAGCTGTCTAAAGCTATTTAGACTTGACTACTGCAATTCCCTCCTCATTGGTCTTCCCAAAGTCCGTCTTGCTCCTCTTCAGTCCGTTCTCAATGCTGCTGCTAGATTAATTGCCCGCATTCCTCGATTCTCTCTTATCACCACCTTTATTGCAGAAGAACTTCACTGGCTCTCGCTTTCTGCCCGCATCCAATTTAAGGTCCTCATCCGCGTCTCTAAGGCTCAACTTGGTTTCACTCCAAAATATTTATGTGACTTAATTCATCGCCCTCACTCTGCTGCTTCTCTTCGTCCTCTTCGTTCATCTGACCGCTTGGACCTCCTCGTTCCCCGTGTCAGGACTTCTCCGGCTCAATCTAGGTCTTTTGCCTCCATTGACCCTGCTCTTTGGGATGAGCTTCCTCCGTTCGTTCGCTCTTCAATTCTTTCAGGTAACGTCTCTTCCTCTTTTACCTTTCTCAAAACTTGCTTTTTCTCTCGGGGTCTCTCGCACTGGGAGCGCTTCTGAATGGCCCTCCCGCTACAAGCGCTTTATAAATATCTGAATACAATACAATATTTTAAAAACCTGAAAACCTAAAGGCGACTGTGACGTCCTAGTCCATGGAAGGATTCTTCGATGGATATCCTGCCATCGCGCCGATCTTGGCACAGCTGCAGCAGACGGGTCTGTAGCTACTTGGACTTACCCGCTCTTTGGGCAGCTTACTTCGCGAGTCGTGACAGTAATAAGGCTTAAGTTAAGAACTAGGCGACATTTAGAAGTCTTAGCTTTATACCTAAGTGACAGAATGTCACTAAAATGGTAATAAAAAGTTTTAATTTTACACCTGAATGGTACTAACAAGTCTTTAGTCTATACTTTTACGACGTTAACATATGTAGACATATGCTATTTGCACAGAGGGGGGTTTTGTCAGGGGCATAATTACCGGAAAATAATGTCCGGGTATTATGTCTGTGGGGGGTAATGTGCGTACACCATATTCAATTACATCTATAAGATTACAAAGAATGCAAAAGTTTATTATACTATAGTCGTCCCAAGTTTGTCTCAAAGCTGTAAACAATATCTTAAAGTGAATATTGTGTTCACGTCCGTGCAGCGTTTCCTCGATGGATTTCCTTCCATCTCGCTGATTTTGGCACAGCTACAGCAAACGGACCTGAAGCTGTTTGGCCTAAATGACACTAAGAAGAACTGTTAACTGTAGAACTGAATGTCATTATCAAGTCTTGTTTACACCCGATTCGCAGTAGCAAGCCTTTAGTCTATATCTGTACAACATTAACAACCTGACACTACAAATAAAGCAAGGCAATTGTTCAAGGGAGTGTTTGAAGTGGAATAGCGCCTCATTTAACGGAGCTGGAGTGAAGTACGATAAGGAAGTAGCTTTACGAGCTTATGCGTCAGTGAACAGTTATGACCCGAATGAGCTCCATATAAGAAGGCCTGCAGTAGGCACTATGCTCGTCACCCTCGCCCACACATGTTCAATACCTCCTTGTTGATGAATTGGGTTGAATTGAAAGCTTGCTGACACAGAACATGATTTTTGGGGGAGGGAGGCGGGGGCGGGTGTTTAAAGCAAGGTTTTTCAAAAGAACATACAGAATTGTTGTCATATTTTGCTAGTTGTTCATTCATTCATTCTGGAAATTTATATACCGTTTCTTCAAGAGACCTACTCAGAGGCGCTCCGAGCCCAGCCACGCCTAACAGATAGGACTTGCGTTGTCGTAAGAAAACAGTTGTCAATAATCAGAGCGCAGCAATCCTTCTCACGAGATCCATTACAATCCTTCCACAGCTCTGAAGCTTCCACTGACGAAGTGTACATCGTCTTAGTGGCATTCATTTGCCTTGCATGTATCTAATTAAATCCAATACACATAACGCTTGTAACGTAGCTTATGGTTTATCAATAGAATATCAAGAAGCGAGTTTTACATTCAGTTGTATAGTTAAATATTGCCTAAGTGTTTTATGGAGAACTGATTAAAAGTACTGAATTTAGGCAATTGAGTTCCATAAATATTTCGTTAGAAATAATAATAATAATAATATTTATTCTTTATTAAGCGCCTGCAAACGCACTGCGCTGTACATGTACATGTTATGCGATAAATCTTAACTACTAACAGAACAGACAGCCTGCAATACACGGCGCAAATTGCAGCCTACAAAGCATGTCCGCCTATGGGACTCGATCTCTGTACCTCTCGCACTCTACGCCAGATGTTATCCAATGCGCTATCGAAAGTGAAATGAATACAATGTGACTGATGTTTTATCATTTTAAAACTTTAATAAACCGCAACAGTGTAACCATACTAATACTGCAATTACAAAAAAGCCAGTAATACGCCATTAGCAGCCTTGTGGGTTTCTATGGCAAGAATCCACAGGACAATAAACCTCGGACAATAACTTTGGACAATAACGCTTGGAAAATAACCTAATGTCAAGACCCATTATAGATAAAAACTTCCAGGAAAATAGTCCCTTCCTAGTCAATACCTGCAATATTAAACTTATATATATATATATATATATATATATATATATATATATATATATATATATATATATATATATATATTATTTAAAGCCTACTTAGGCCAAATGAAGTGCCTATTAAAATAGGGCCTACTCATAAAGCATCAAGTTGCAAATAATAGTAGAATTGGTAAGCGTACATCAAAGCAACATAGTATTCGTGGAAATTTCTTGTTTATTGTGTTAAGTAATTATCGAATTTCGTCTACTCTCTATAGTATACCTGATACCGATCGCTTTTCAAAGATAAACTTGGAGATAAACTTGGATAGTCGAAAGAAACAATGAGGTTGAAGTTGATCAATAGTAAACCAGCAAATAGGTTGAGATTAATCCGGGTTTATTGGAAACCGACGTAGGCCTATACTCCACAAGCTTAATTACCCTTTATTAGCCACTTGTCGAGTTGATTACAACTTGGCTTTGGTGCCCATATCGATATTTGATTATGTGCACCGTCGATGTACATCTTGCTAAGTAAATATTTGTAATTGGGCCTATGCAGTACGCCTTGTCATAGATTTGTTCAAGCGTGAAAGCCTGCTGGAATATGTAGATTTTATCAATATTCCAAGAATTTTCTAGATTAGCTAGCATATGGAAGCCTGAGTGTTCTCTGTTAGTATAGTTCGCTTGTTGACGGAATACTAGTGCGACATGAGCATTCTTCTGAGTAGGTGTTGTAGTTTTCAAAGTTTATGTTCTGAAATTGCAATTGGGTTTGACATTGATTTTGGTAAGTGTATTAAGTCGTATTAGAATCATATCTGTGTTTCCGATGTCTGCAAATTATTAGTTACATTTACTGTTACTA